>CM029129.1:1017500-1067500 GCA_016859345.1 Istiophorus platypterus | reverse complement strand
GAATATTCTTTATGGTATTAATAGGGCAAGTTGAAACATGTAAGTCTAAGATATAACTTATAGATTTTTTTACATCGCAATGAATTATGGGTAGCTCAGCCTTCTTATTCCAAGTAATGGCCTTTTTTTGTGATGTGATTGTAATTGCTCTTATTCAAGCTGTTTTCAACCAAACTTAATTTTAAAAATATAACCTAGATATTTGAACTGCTTTGTATGAATGTGTCTGAAGTGAACATGTTCATCCCATTTGTTTTAAATTATAAACTTTTTCATTTTGTTGGTCTTGATATCACTGTTCATGAGTAACTGTTAATGAGTCTGTTAAATACCTCTGAAAAGGTTTACATCCTTGATATGTACTGCACAAACATCAACATTCTAGTTCACCTTTGTCCACTGCACTTGGTTTCTCCTTTTTGTGTTTGTGCTTCCTAACAATCTTGTGGAATGAAGTCTTTTTCTGAGATGGAGATGGCCCTGATATTGCAAAAAAAACAGAAAAGGAAAAAAAGAGAATGGAAATGCTGTGTTATGGAGTCAAAATGTTTTGTTTTAACAAAGAGAGAGCTGGTCCTGAACACCACAGGTGTGAAAAACATGACTCCATAAACAGGTGCAGAATGATTCATGGATGAGATGAGGGGATATAAATGTGTTTATTTAGTGGGGAAATCTTTGATTTTGTTCTTACCTTTACCAACTTTAGAGGTTTCCTCGTGGAGAGTGGAGCTTTCAGTCTTCTTCTTCTTTGCAACAGTAGTACTTTTCTTATCAAATGTCATTGGGCTATACTGTGGTAGGCTGTTAAATTTCTTTTCAAACTCCTCCTCCAGTTTTCCTAGGCTGACAAGTGAAGTTCAAATTTTACATAATTCAGCATTTATCATTGGCATAAGGTAACCTTAAGAACAAAGCAGATGCCAAACAATCACATTTATTAACCTATGGAGATTAGTAAAGCATTTCAACAACAGCCTAAAGCCACATCCTGACAAGAGTATTACAGAGGGAGGAGGTCAGTAATAGTAAAATATTTGCTCTACTTCATCAATCTGAGCAGCATTTTATCAATTGGTTAAGTGCAGTGGCTGACTGTGTATACAACAATATTCTGCAGGAGAACCATTAATCACCAGCAGGCTTGTCAATTAATTTCATTCGATAATAAAATTGATATGATTGTTGACATAATATTTACTGGTCTTTAAGTCATTTACACAGACACTCGTTAAAACTACATATGTGGCTTGCCCAATAGGCTTCCTGAATGCATGTTATGCTTGTACACTAAAATATTGACTGGCTTCTGCAAGATACCTTGTAAAGTTTACAGGCAGTGTTGCTAACTCTTTTCAGATCCTTTTAGCAACCTTTCCTCACCAAAAGAACAAGCAACAAACCTTAGCTACTTTCTGTAGTAGAGAGTGACCCGTATTGCCCGTCAAGTGCGAGGATGGCCATTCCCTCTGCGGGTACACCACCACTCTATTCATTTCATTCAAATGAAGGCATGGCAGCTGTATGAGCTTCTAACTTTCTCTCTGGACACAGCTTTTGTCTTTAACTAATGTTTATAGTGATTTTGTCAGCCAATCAGACGACGGTTACAAAATCCCGATTTCAGCAGTGCAAAGCACCAGCTTTGAAATATTTTCGAAGTGACTGTTGGTTAGAATGTAATCTTCATGAGCCACATTTCAGTCACTATTTTCTAATTGTTCCATCGTCTGTCAACAGACACAGATGTAAATGAAACAGTTTTAGGGGGACTCTGGTTGTATATATGAGCACAGAGAGAAGTAGAGAAGTGGTGCAAGGGTGGTTCAGCAGCATCCTAGATTTTTATGTGGTATTATTCCCTTCATAACATGAATGAACTCAATCTGTATTTTTGTAAACATTTTAATTTTGGTATTAGGTTAGCAAAATCTCTTCTTCAGCTCATGAAACTTAGTAACATATATGTGTGTATGTATACATACATACATACACACATATATATATATATACACACATACATACATACATACATACACACACACACACACACACACACAATTGTATATTGTCAGATTTTCCACAATACATTTATTACAAAGAGTAGAATAGAAAAAACACAAATGAACGATTTAGTATCTAGAAAACTCTATTATCATATACATACACATACGCAATATTATTTTATATACTATTCTAATATTACTCCGCCGAATCACTGTAATGTTTGCTACACAGAATAGTAAAAAGTACCAAGAGGAGACATGACTCACCCCTGTGAAGATTCATCTTTGGACTTGGACTTTTTCAGCTTCTTGGGGTTATTAGGTCCCAACTGTGGAACTGTCCAGCTGTCATCGCACCAGTTTGCATCATGATCAGAAGCACGGAAAGCGCCTCTTTTACCTGCACACACGTACAACCAATTCAAAGAAAGTAGAAAAGGTTATTAATTTATATTCATTAACCACAGAGCAGATGATGTCTCCTTCATTTATCAAATAGTCTTCCCTTGAATCAAAATGGATACCTCGGTCAATATTGGCTCTCAGTGAAGTAAGCATTCCCTCAGAAACAAGGGTTTTATACAAGGCTCCTTTACAGCTCCGTTCTGATTTCCTGGAGCCACGGTTCTCTGTGTTGGACTCACAGGTCACTTCACTTTGTCTCTCCTTCCCCTTGTCCTCTTCTTTGAGCTTAGCAGGGGAAGTTCTGCAGGGGGAGTGATGAAGTTCTGCCATGCTGCCCTGAAGGTCTGTGCTTCCTATACTTGCTTCTTCTGCTTCTGTCTTGGTGCTAATATGAACAGTTTCTTCCTTCATCTCCATCTCAGAAGAACTGAACTCTCCACACTGCCCAATGTCTTCATCGATCTCCTCCTCTTTTTCTTGTACAAAGTTCTTGACTTTGGGCTTACTCTTCTTTTTGGGAAAACCAGAATTTCCACCACCAGGACTGCTCTGGTTCTTTTTCTTGGGCTTCTCCTCAGTGTCCTTCCAGGCCCTTTTGGCCACTGCTTCAATTGTACTGAAAACACTGTCTACATTTGATTCTGCATGGTTACACTTTTTGATGATCTTCTTTGCTGTGCAAGGGATCTCACTGTTATCATTTGACTTGGCCATCTCTTTCTTCTTGCTCTTCTTTTTGACACATGCATTTTGGCTGCTGAGTTGTGGGGGAATGGCATCTGTGGAGGTAGAAGTAAGCGAAGGTAAGAGGGCTGATGTGTGGGAGGAGGGAGGACAGTTGTCAGTGTCTGATTTCTCCTCCTTGATCTCTGACTTGATTGTAGTTTGTTGGAAGAAGGCTGCAGAAGAACTGTCCTCTGGCTGAGATACAACTATGTCCATCTTTCCAGCTTCAGATGCTAAGCACATCTTACCAAACAAAAGACAAAAAAACTCAGTGTTAATCAGTTGATTTGATATACATCCATGCTCCTAATACTCCATCTCTACATGTGATTTCTAGGTTTTTTTTTCTAAAACTGAAAAGAAGTTTCTGCAAATCGCACTGTATATAATTTCTATACTTTTTCTAGTAATCTTGCTATGACTGAAATTCTTTATACTGTAACTCACATGGTGACAAAAAAGAATTGTGTGCACTGAATAAATCTTTTCTACTAATAGAATTTGTGACTGGCATGTGACACAGAATCAGATTTATGCCATTCATCAGCTGTAATACAGGTAGGTCCATAGCAATCCTTACACCACGATGAATATGAATCAAAGCCATCAAGATGTGATTGAATTGTAGAATTTTAGCTTTAATTCAAGTAGTTTTACCAAAAATATCACATTGACTGTTAAAGAATTAGCCCTTTTTTATATATTTCATATATTTATATTTTTATATTTTATATATTTCCCTCATTATTTCATGAAAAATGAAGCAGATAAAATGTCTGGAGCAAATTCCAAGTGTTAATTTTGCATTTGGTGGTGATGCAAATAAAGGGAGGACATCATTAGGCAGAAAAAACAAAACAAACCTATCAGACAAATGGCAGAAACTTAAGGAGTGGCCAAATCAACAGTTTGGTACATTCTTAAAGAGTAACTCAGCAAAACCAAAAGGCCTGGAAGACAAAACTAAAGTGGATGATCACAGAATTCTTTCCTTGGTGAAGAAAAACACTTCACAAGATCTAGTCATGTTAAGAGCACTCTTGAGAAGGTAAGAGTATCATTGTAAAAGTCTACAATCAAGAGACACCTTCATGAATGTAAATACAGAGGGTTTACTACAAGATGCACACCATTGATCACACTCAAGAACAGAAAGACCAGATAAAACTTTTTTTCCAGAAAACATCTAAAAAAACCTGCACAGTTCTGGAACAAGATTCTCTGGACAGATGAAACCAAGATGAACTTGTACCAGTATGATGGGAAGAGAATAGTATGGAGAAGGAAAGAAAACGGCTCATGATACATAAGCCAACACATCATCTGTCAGACATGGTGGCAGTAGTGTTATGGTATGGGCATAAATGACTGCCAGTGGAACTAGGTCACTGGTGTTTATGGATGATGTGCAGCTGATAGAAGCAGCAGGATGAATTCTGAAGTGTATAGTTCTATACTATCTGCTCAGATTCAGCCAAAAGCAGCAAAACTGATAGGAAGGTGCTTCACAGTATAGGTGGGTAATGGCCCAAACATTCTGTGAAAGCAACCTGATGTTCTGAAGGCAAAGAAATGGAATATTCTTCAATGGCCTAGTTAGTCACCTGACCACAACCCAAATGAGGGATCTTTTCATTTACTGAACACAAAAGTGAGGGCAGAATAACCCACAAACAAGCAGCAACTGTGGCTGCAGCGTAAGCCTTGCAAAGCATCTCAATGGAAGAAACTCAGCATTTTGTGATGTCAATGTATTTCAGACTTCAGCAGTCATTGGCTGCGAGGGATTTTCCCTGAAGTATTAAAAAAATTGATCCCTGTATTTATTATAATTTTGGTTTGTATAATTATTTCTGAGCTGCTGAAAAAGGGGCTATGTATACAAATAGCTGTAATTCTTGAATGGTTAATGTGATACTTTTGTTCAAGCTCTTGATTTAAAGCAGAAAGTCTACACTTCAGTTACAGCTTGGTTTGTTCAGTTCAAATCCATTGTGGTGGTTTACAGAGGCCACATTTGAAAAATTGTGTCACTGTCGGAATATTTATGGATCTAAATGTATGTGATCTTTAATTTTTGCAGTTTTTCTCTCTGTCACCATATATTGCAAAATAAACTGCAGACTACACTTAATTTTGCAATACATTACAGTTACCTTCTGAACTATAAATCTTTACTGTTAAGTTTATGAACAAAATTGTTTATAAAGTAAAGGGATCAAAATTCATGACTTCCCATCGGTAAAAGTAACAAAACGCAAGTCTTTGGTTTCAGCTAACATTGACTTTTTTCTGGTCATAGCACTTTCCTGCAACGCACGCACGCACGCACGCACGCACGCACGCACGCACGCAGCAACCTTGTCACATTCTTACAATCTTCCAGTCTCTTACTTGAAAGATAACTGATGTTACAGTCAAATCACTTAAATAAGATGTTTTCATAGTTAAACATTCTCATCAATTATCAAATAAAGCTGTAGTGTGTGATTAAACATGAACTGTGTGCAAACTGTCAAATGTCTTACCTCAGCAAGCTGGAAGAGAGCAGACTGTCTACATGGTTTTCCTTCAGGTGCCACGGACAGAGATGACTGTGAATATACAGTAATATGCTTCGTCAGCTGTTGTGTTTTTTACATGCTTGCACTGCATAGCTTCCTGCAGATTCTATTAATATTCAGCAATGTTCAGTTTCTACCACATATTTTACCTTGTTTATTTTTATTGTAGGAACGATTAAACATAGGGCCGGTACCATGAAAGACGTTCAGCTTTGTCTGGCTCTCTTTAGGTTACCTGGCTTTCCTGAACCTACCATCATGACCCTGGATAACCGGTGCCACAAAGCTTGTAAACCAACTGGAATAGTTTACTCTGTGTTTGCCTATCCAGCTATGCATGTTTTCATGTGAAACAGGCCAAGGTTATAGTTACCAGCAACTTCATCTGAACAGTGGATTAAGTGCTTAACTTATGAGATGAAAATGAAGTGACAGCAAAAGTGATATTCAGCCAGCTATAATACATATAAAATATAATCATGTGATTGAAATAGAATAAGAAGCTGCACTTTACTCGGACACTAGAAATCATTTCCAAATATTACATGGAAGGCTCGGGTGACTGTATACTGTATTCTTTGGGTGAAGAGTGGATATTCATTACTTTGTTTCTGATGAGCAAATATTATGAATTTGTGATGCACATCCAAATATTAAAAGTAATATCAGACTGTTTCAGCTGATGAAGCAGAGGGGAGCGGAGAGATGAAAAGGAAAGCAGTTCATGTCTGAAAAAGTCTGTCTAAATGCTGCATAGTTAAGGGAGTAAATTAATAATGTGTGGATGATTTTTTTTTAATATAAATTAAAGGAAACAGAGGGATTACTTTTTATTTCCAACTATTAAAAAGTCACTTCATGTTATTCTGAGCTGCAGTGATGGAATAAGATTGCAAAATTATTGACACTATTAGGAATCCTGTCAGGAGTCATAAACTGTACTAATGCTACTAATGATAGCATAGAATAATTACGTAAAACGGATGTAAAATCCTGCATATACTACCTTTTTAAATTTCTTAATAATTCATTTAGGCTAATTAGGTTTATCAGGTAGTATGTTCTCAATGCACTATGACCAATTTCGTTAATCTAGAGATAACATGCACACCCCCCCCCTCCAAAAAAATCAAATTGTTAAAGATTAGGTATGATTTCAGTCGACCAAGATTTTCTTAGGTTGACTAAGTCTAGTTAAAAGTAAGCCTGCATCATGAAAACTGAAAACCTGAGTTCAACCCAAAAAGAGCTGGATAACCCACTACTCTCACTCAATGCTACAAGTCCCTAGGGTTTTGTTTGTTAATACTTACTGGCTGGTTGATGTCATGTGGTGCTTTCCTGAGAAGTAAATACTTCTCACTTTTTGAAAGCCCATTGTATATGCTCACCAGATTTCATTGCAAACTGGCTGTTAGATTATGTGATACTTTGTGGGCAATATTGACATTTTGGCCTGAAGATGGTGCTAAAATGGCTTTGCCAGTCATGTTTCGCTAGTATTTGAATAGACTAATTAGAAACTTTGTATATTTACATTAGTCTACAGATATATTCAACTCAGCTATGATAAATGGTACATCTTTCATGAACTGAAATTAAGTCATACCTCTGCAAGTGGGGGAAGGGCAGTGTCAACCCTGCTTTCAGTAACAGCAAGGACTCTTTTCGGAATTTTCCTAGACATCATCTGTGGATTGAAATAGGATGAGCAAAAACAAGTCAGTGCTGCTATAAGCAATTAAATAAGTCTGTGTCAAGTGTGTTCAGCCAGTCACCATACAAATCAAAAATCTTGGAGAAACTGAGAAAAGTACAAATGAGTAAAAGTGTACAATTTGAGAAGAAGTTTGTTGTGACAAACCTTAGATTTGAAATTACTGAAAGCACTAAAAGTGGCACTCATGAACAATGGCCCATTTCAAGATAACATATATAACAATTTTTAATTTTAATGATTGAAACATTAACATGTAAATGGAGTCTGAAAACTAAATATTACCTAAAGCTGTCAAAAAACTGAAGTGGAGTAAAAATTGCAATATTGGCTTCAGAAATGTAAAGGTGTAGAAGCATGAACTTAAAAAGGAAATAATTAATTAAAGCACATGAACAGTAGCTAAGTAAATGTAGTTTCCACCACAGGCTACTGAAACACATCATGTGAAGGACAAGGTATTACATTGTTTGTTGATGGTACTGTGCATACAACAGGTCTTACTTCATATTTTATAACTCTGCACACATCTGAGTCTAGTTATACCCCATAAGTGACCAGCTTTTGCAAGACAGTAATAGGAGAAAGAAAAATATGGTCTCAGAACACACCTCTTCCATGTCCCCTGGAAAGCAGTTCCCTTCGCTGACTGTGTCAGGTAAACTAGATTTAGTGCTGGAGGGGATCTAGAAAGGTAAACAATACCAGGGTTAACTAAAAGGCATAATTTAGAAAAAAACAAAACAAAAACAACAACAAAAAAACCTTGTTCTTTTTGCCACAGATAAAACTTGCAGTGGTGGCTAAACTACAAGGATGCACCCATGAGTGGCTTGCAACAGTGACCTACCTCCCTGTTTGTGAGGGCATGTTCCCCAGCCAACAACAGCATGCTAAGTCCTCCCATCTTAGTAGGATCTGACAAAGAATGAAAGTAGTTACAAAAACAACCCATTTTGTTATTTTACAATGAACAATCTTTTTTTTACACACCTGCCATGGCAAAGTTTAACTGTGGTATACTGTCAGTTTTGGGCACTTTTTTGGCAGTGGTGGAGTCCTTGGATGAGTTGGAAGAGATGGACCAAAATTTTTTGCGGGGATTGCTGACTGGCTGACAGGAAGGACTCTTAACTGGTTTGCTGGTGGTGGGACACCACTTGTAGCCCGGGTTTGCCTTCATGAAGGCATCCTTGTACTGAAAGAACATCCAGAATGGATTTGGTTACAAACAAAACCTTAACGTCCTTAGTTCCAAACCACAAAATCTAAATCAAAGCATTTCTCTGTTTCTCAATATCATTATATACTGATGACTAAATAAGCAAAAGTACACAAAAAACCATCTTACATAATATTCATCAAGAGTTTTACAGTCATAATTTCTGCTAATCTGCTTCATCAGGACTATGTGGACGTGGTTTGTTTAGATTTGATGGACAGAAGCCTGGCAGCATATATGAACAACACACCAACTTTCATATCTTTTGGCTATGTCTACAGCCCTTTTCATACCTGGCATTAACATGGGTCTTGGTTGATTCAATCGCCAGTGGACAGCTCTAAGTACATGTACGAATGCACCAAAGACATATTGAGGACGCATTGAGAGCCAATCATTCAGACCACATTAGGAGTGAGTCTGAACTGTCTATGACCACATTCTTTTAGGAGTGTGAAAGCAAATGTGTCCAGGGCCACAGTGACGGACTGCTTACTCAACTTAAGTCCTCTTTGCGGAAATCAAGTAGGTTTTTTATTGCATCTAGAGTGGGAAGTGAGATCGAATCACATGTGGTCATACATGTAAAAAAGCATTCTAATGCCAGGTGTGAGCTGAAATACTTAGAGCTGTCAAACTGGGATCGGATCACCCAAGACACGTTACTGCCAGGTCTGAACAGGGCCTACATTCACTACTCCCCATATAACAGACACTCAAGTATTTTTCGTTATCAAAAACAAGAACCAGGAACTAATCTTTATGGATAGAATGTCTGCATTGATGTAAGACTAAGTTTGCACACATTTCGTCTACATATCTTAACTGATGTTACATACACAAAGCTTTTGGGGAGCAAAAATTATTTTTTCAATCAATCAATCAATCAATCAATCAATCTCTGCTGTCTAAAAAACTTCTACAGTGTGAAGTTCTCTATCTCTTACCGTTGTTACAGATATGTACGAATTAACCCTGACCCCTTGACTTACTTACAGACTTTTCTGTTAAGCTGGGATGTTTAGACTGCAAACATCTAGAGCTTATGGGGACTAAAAAACATAAATATCGAATCAATGATATTAGGTTGTTTTCAAAAAACTGCCAACCTTTTCTAAACATATGAAGCAAACCACAATATACTGTGAAGAAAAGCTCTGCTCCACCAAAGTATGTTTAGTTATTGGTCGTTACAAATGTCAAGGGGATTTTCAATGAGGTTTTCTTAACATCTAGGGTAGAAAGAAGTTGAGCAGTTTCGGCTCTCAATAAGACAATCCGGAAGCTTGGCACCAGCAAAATTTCAGAAATTAAAGAAATTAAACAGAATAATATACCAAACTGACTAGTTACTTTGGGCTGCTATAAAAAAAGAGTTCGAAATAATGTTAGTATAAATGTATGAGTCAGAAAGCAGTCGGACCTCCTTGGCCATGTCCGTGTATTTCTGCTTCTCTTTTGGCTCAAGCACAGCCCACCAATCAGCCAGGATCTTGGTGGCCCCACGGTTGTCCAGGCGAGGGTGTTCCTGCCGCACCAGAGAACGGTGGCGTTTGCAGAAGAGGAGGAAAGCATTCATTGGCCGCCGTGCTCGTTGTTCATTTGAATCCTCCTCCACTTCCTCTGTTGTGCTTCCACACTCCATTTGCGACCCTTGGTCCTGGCCACACAACACTGGCTGCTGATAACAAATTCATATACCTTTAGGTGCAATGCGATTCCATGTTTACTGTTCCATGTATGTGATGAACTGACAGATCTGTTGTTCAGTTCATGGACTCGTCAATCCATCAAACCACACTCACCTTCTCCAGCTCCTCTTCATCCTCTTCTTCTTCCTCCTCAGAGAAATCCAGAGCCTTTTTGGAGAGAAGTGGGTGCCACTGCAGGCATTTACGTTTAGGGCGCTTGCCAGTGACCTCCCCTGCAACAGGTGGCTCTTTACCCCTTCCTCCACCCTTCATGGTACTACCGCACCTAAAAAAAAAAAAAAAAAAAAGCGGATTGGGCACACCCTAAGACCATGTCTTTACAAATTATGCACAGTAAAAACATGCACCCTAACGAACATCATTAGTTATATGTTGTCTTATGGAAGCAGTGACTCCTATTGCCAAAATAGCTGGTGTCAGATGTAACTACTGGTAATGTGCATGAGCCATAACATTTAACATTTTCAAGTATGTTGCAAAGTAATTTAATAGTTTTTTAAAGAAATTACTGTTACTGTTTCTAACCAAGTGAATGTTTCTACACATTAAATAAGAATCTATTAAGACCAACAGACAAACCAGCAGCAGTATATATTACAAAAAATTAAATAGAAACAATGTTTAATTAATGAAATTTCATGTTAAAATCAGAGAACAACTCTTTTAATGTAGGAACCCTCTAATATGTAGGGAAAGAAATATGAGAAATTTTTACAATTAAAAATACAAAATAACAAAAACACTCGACATGATGTGAAGGCAGTAACTCTCTTTGAGGCCTTATTTCCAAAACACGTTAAAAAATATTAACAGTCTGAGAAACAGATCTGTAACAAATTCCTACCGAGTATGCCACAATTACCAAAATAATTCGAAAAATGGGTTGAATTTGTGTAAGTCACTTTACTGGCTTCAAGCTGTAATAAAAGCATTTACAAACATCAAATTGAGGACTGATCCCTATGTCTCAGAAACAGATAAATGCTTTATAAAATTGGGCTGGATTTACAGTTAAAGATCTCTTTAAACCTCTATAGTCAGTTTAATCTAATATGAGCAAGAGAGCATGTAAAGAAGCTAAATTATCCTCCACTGACCATCATATCACTTAGCCTTAATTCACTATGCTAATTTTCTCCCTGAACTTCCTAAATCTTCCTACTGTTGGACATATTAAAATGAGCTGCAAAGGGTGATCATTTATAGTTGGTGGACTCAGATATCAAATTAGATAAAATGCACTATTATGTCATGGTCTGAAAGGCACTAAAATACAGACAAGAAAAATTGAAAAGTCTGCAAAGAAATCATTGCAGTCAATAATTCTAATGTCTTTCTTCTTTGCTTCATTTTCCTAAACACCTGAGCATTTCTAATGTAAAGTATTTCCAGTCACCAGGAATTGTGACTGACTATTTGAAAAAAAAAAAAAAAAAATCCACATATGGATATGTTTGGAACTTTGTTGGAGGATCAGTCTGAAATATTCGAGAGTAAAATGATTAAAGAACCTGCAGTCACACTAAACCAGTAAGACATAGAGTTGCAGGCAACAGCTGCTCAGAACAGTTAGGGTGGATCTTCACAACGTCAACAATACACATAAGCAATACCACACTCTATTATCATGAACTGCAAAAGAAACAATAGAGTAACATTTATTTATTTATTTATTTATTTATTTATTTTTAGTTAAGTTTCAGTTATGATGTCATCCCCTGAGCTAAACATAGTCAGATTATTCACGAAACATATTGTATTTCAAATTACTGTTATAAAGTTGTTTGTGGTTCTGAACAACTGGCAGCAAACAGTGAAATTGACTTTTTGGAAATAAACCATCACTTCAGATGTTACATATAGGCTTTATTCATTTTTTGGAGTGTTAGTAAAAAGTGTACCAACCATTGGACACTGCTTTTTTGAATTTTCCTTTTTTTTCATTGTTTATGTATTTAGAGCATATGTTACCTACTGAAAGTTCAGGTTCTCAAATAAGATGGCAGAAGCTCAAAGTGGTACAATGAGTAGTAAGTAGGGAGTAACTCAACCTCCACTTTTTTTTTTTAACCTTGTCATGCAATAAAAAAATGATTGGTTCCATTATTGTTTGAATTTAAAGCAATTTGCAAAACCTAAATTACACGTAAGTCCCACTTGTGAAAAAATTTCAAATGACCCAATGAGAGGGGAGAAAACACCCCACAACTAACAAAAAATATGTCAATGCTGTTGACCAGTGGTTATTAAGCTCACCTCTGTTACTGGTCACTACAAGAACTACACAAGATCCTTAAGGGAATCTGTGCTTTTTTTTAGAGCTTTCCTTGGCAAGTTTTGGTTGCAAAAAGATAACGGGAACAAAGTCACAACAGACAGTGGTCGGTTAGCCACAGACCTCAAGAACTGCTGCAGGCAATCAATTCAATAGTTATGAGAAGTGATTTATAAGTAAAATATGGTTTGATTTTGTCATATTACCACATTTCAGAGTGGTTACATAATGGTTACATTAAGAATAAGGCAAAATGAGGACTTCATAAATAATATGGAGGCACCACAGTACAATAACTGGATTTGCTGTATGGGCTGTATATCTTTGATCCTTACTCTCCTAAGTGTCCTGTAACTGACTGCAGTTTATTCTACTGTTATACAAATCATAAGTCATTCAGCATAACACTGTCAAAATTTAAATAGGTTTAGAAGAGTAAAATTGCACCTGGCATTCTCCCACCAAAATCAGCTATATTCAAGTTTATGTTTCTCTAACAAAACCACGAGAGGGCTGTATCAAAAACTCGCACCTTATCACAGCCACGCTCCTTCATTATTAACTGCAGTACATTTTGTTACATATCAGTTGAAGTGTTGAACATTGATAAAAAGAACATATCTGTATATTTTTGCATTGTTGGTTTTATCCCTCAACACATTTGCACTTGTTCTGGATATCTACTGAACATGACACAAATGAAATTTAGCAATCAATGAATGAATGATTTAATGACTGTATTCCTCTGGGCATCATCCAGACTAGATGCCAGTGTTTTTATTTATGAATGTCAAGTGGAAAACAGGGATACTTACTGAAGAAAAAACTATGGAAATGCTGTATGAGTGATGAAGATGAATCTGCCACTGCCTTTGTCATGCAATGACGATGACCTATAAAATACAAGACACTGCTCTCAGTCATGCTTTATAGTGTCACATTTGCAACAATTTCCCCACAACCTGAGCTCAGCTGCAGGAAAATGTGTGCAAAACAACTTTAATATATCATTACTGTGTGACACTACACAGCACAAGATCTCATCAGCTTCAGAGTAGGATGGGACATTTTCTCTGATATGATTACTGATCATTTTAATCGTGCACTCGATCCGGCCTTGTGGCCAAAACCAAAGCATGTAGGCCAAAACCCTGCGACCACTGGATGCATTTCACACAACATTATACAGCTTAAACGAAGCAGGCAAAGCTCCAGTGAGTATTTTGCAACGCAAATGGTGTGTAGTGTTCTCAGGTAAAACTGCTGATGCCCGATCGTACTGTCTGCGTTGAGAGTGAAGTCTTGAACTACTGTATCGAGCTTCTCACGCTCAATAAAAGCACATGCTTCGTCGGATACAATAAACGATCCGTTTGTCAACCTAACGCGTTCCTACCTCTAAGCACACATTTTCATCTCCTTGCAAAATGTCGATCTGAGCCCTGACAAGACAGACAAGCCGAATGAGAGTCCATCTTGCTTTGGTTTGGAAGAGAAGACAGTACAAGTACAGTACAGTATATTTTACTCCTGTCAAACTCTCCGGTGACAATGTCGTCGAAATGTCTCCCACTCCGAGTAAAATACATCCACAGTGGTTAATTAAACTGGGGATTTTCTTTCCGGGCACATGCATCTATGGGCAGTGTTTTGCTGAGCAGTAGCTCCATTTCCTAGCAGTGTTACTAGGAATAAAAGTAGCTAGTTAGCTTGCTAGCTCTACAGCCTGCTAACTGGACGTGTCACGGCTTTAACATGCAATGGTTTCCAAACAGCGTAAGCCTCTTGAACAACTGCTGACGAGACTCACTGACTAAACTGTGATCAAAATACTTGTTTGTGCTGTTGCAGCAGTTCGTTCACATCTATCGTAGGTTTTAGGTATGTATTTGATGCGGATGAAGGGGGGGGGGTCATACCACCTCACTGAGAAACAGTTGCTTTCCCGTTTATATCACACGGCGATTTCAAACGAGAGCGACGATATATTTCAGCAAAACAGCAACAGCAAGAAGAAGATACGCTCTTTGACAGTGGTTATCAATTAAATGTCGATGGGACACAAACAAATTCAAAGGAAACCAGCGGGCGGACATCATGTCCAGAGCAGCGATAATAACAATTTTTCAGAGTGACTGACTGAGAGGCTGAGAAAACAGCGATCGGGTTTTAACGGAAAATCAATCAAACCACAAGTTCTCTGTCATGAACGTCGCCTCGATGTCTGAACATACCTCTAATATCTTGCACAGGTCCCCGCGGGGGGCTCTCATGGTTGGTGCCGTCCACCTTTTTAACTTATTGACACATCATAACAGTTCAGCACTGGCCGTACTGGACACAGCTCGTCAAGTCTACACCAACACGTATATCGGAAACATAGCGGGTCGTCACCAAAATAAAAACTTCTGCCCTTAAAACAGCGGAGCTCCAGGCGATTCAGAAAAAAAACCGTGCACCTCAAGGGAATAGAGATGGATTATGGCGAGACAACGGAGAGTTCTCCAAGTCGGGCATTTATTATAAACCAGTGTAGTTCAGCTGGGATATGATGGTTGATTCACAGTGCTTTACAAAAGCTTTGCATTATGTCTTACAGGAGACATAAGGCATTCAGACAAGCCATAAGAGAAACACAGTTCAATATAAATTGACACATATACAGGATTTTAAAGAGGAAAATGAAATACACAAAGAAAATAAGCGAAGATGGAATAGGATATCAAACGTATCCACAGAGTGTGTAGCAAAAGTAGTTCCATTTAATACTATACGCATCAAAAAATATGATGGTGAAATTAGGGCTAGATTAACCTGTGAGGGCCCCCCCTCTCCATATTTAGTCACCCATCAGAGATAAATATATATATGTATATATATAAACACTGCAAAGGTAGTTGCATTTAATATTATATGCATCCAAAATCAATTCAACGTAAAACTCTTAACTTCCTAAAATTCAACCGGAAGTCGTATGTTATTCTGTGAACGTTGCCACCAGTCCGAGAACGCAGCACTTCATTAGATGATGAATGTTACTGTCGGTCGAGGCAACACGTCAAACGACCTCGACCCACAAAAAGAAGTCCTGATGGCGTTAATTCTTGCAGAAAGACGGACTTGTTCAGTCATATAATGTAATAGAAATCACTTTCGCTTTCCTCGAGGTGGGAGAAAATTCTCATCTCGGCTTTATCCCTCCCCTCCCCCGGTCTGCAAAGTGCTCGTCCCCCAGCTGGCCTGTTGTCGCTAACACCGTCCCTGTCTTAACTTTGTCTTCTAGCACCGTCCGACCGGCCGAGGTCACCGGGAAGCTGCAGCCGACAGCAGCGAGCCTCGGCGCCGACCTACTAACCGCTGGCTCCATCTCCGTTGAGTCGGGACTTGTGTTAAGCTTCCTGGGTGTTTGTGCGCTGATAACTCCTAACACTTGTCTTGGAGATGTGTGACGGTCGTTGAGCGCTACGTACCTGTCGACGTAGCGAACCACTAGCTAGTTGCTCAAAGGCTTAAATCTTCTTTAAAACCTTTCGCCGTGAAATTATCAACAGTTCTGCAGCAAACTGTACATGCTGGAAATATCCTCCCCGACATGTAATGCTATATGTGAGTGGATAGGCCTCTTGATGGACAGTTTGGTTTCACCAATGAAAAGCGACGTTATATTCTAGTGTTTTGAGATCAGGGTAACGTCCTCAAATTTAATGTTCACGACATGTGTGGTAAATCTGGGCCTAGATAATACAAAATAATGACATTATAAACTTAGTGTGTGTGTATGTTGAGTACTATAGGGACTCTCTTTAGAGGAGAAAGTGAAAGGGACTCGTTAACTTGCAACCGTCCATCTAAGCTTGTCACAGTGATTCTCAGTAGCCTGTTTGCTGATTTATTCTCTCAGTTAATACAGAAGAGGTTATCAGCTGAATAACTTAAACTGTAACAGACTACATGGTCACCACTGGATGATACACAGCAGATGTGATATTCACCTTTTCTACACACACAGTCATAATGTCATTTATAGGAAAATCAAAAAAAAAAAACCCAAGCTCAATAAAATTAAATAAGATCAGGCAACTAAAAGTACAGAGAATGAAAGCTGTGGCTATAGATCCTACACTTCTTTAATTAGTTATCTGAGGTAATATACATTATGCAAACATCCCTTTTCAGTGCAGTGCTGTTGTCTTCAACTCTGTGGCAGAAATCATGAAAAACTGAATATGTGTGAATATATTTGACCTCAGACAAGCTATATTCCAGTTTTACCACTGTTACTGATTTGCTGTGAGGTTTGCTTGGATTAAAGTAATGAGAAATACACATTCTCAAGTTACTCTTTGAGTGTACTACTACAATAGTGATATAACTTGAGCACTAATTTAAGTAGTAAAAAATGTAATACATGTGTTTTTGTTGCAGTATGTAGTACTAATAATAGTACTACAATAACATGTTTTGGAGCATTTTTTCTTTTTAAGATTTCAATGTATTTTATAGATTTTTGAACAGATATGTATACATACCTTTACCAAACTTGACATTCGGTGTAATATAAATTGTGATTATGGCTACTTGTGTATGTCAGCACAGCCTGAGTTTTGTTAGTAACACCTGTGTTCTTTGTCTGGTGTGATGTTTCTGCATAAGAACTCTTGAGTTTCTGCTTTTGGTTGACAGAAATTCTATGCATTGATTAGCATTGTTTTTGTATGTGTGTGTGTGTGTGTGTGTGTGTGTGTACTGTACCGATAACAGAGCCTTACTGCCAACTTTGGACAAATTTACCAACAGATGGCAAACCATACACATGAGGATGATGTATTTGAGGTGAGACAGGAACCATTAAAATTTAACTGACAGAGAAACATGAAGTTGCATTGATGAGTTTATGGAAAAGAGGAAATGGGGCAAAAGTGTAATGGGCACCTGATCCAGTCTACAACCTCTATCACATCTTTCAGAAGCCATGGTTGTATCTTCCTTTCAGTTCAAAGACTCAGAGGACCTGGCTTTTATCTGATACTTAGTGCTGCTAGTTCAGAACCTCTAAGAAAAAGGAAACACAAACAAAGTTAATTATAAAATCATGGCTTTCAACTATTTTCAAAGCAACTTGTTGATATCACAATTCAGTCATTTTCTTTGCTGATGCATATTCCAAGCACACAAGGTGATTTAACTGAGCCTGTTGATAACTTGATTAAATGCAGGTATGTTGCATTTTAAGTTTCTGAGGGCTGTAGCAAATATCCTGCATAATATCTACCTTCTACCGCCTGTCTCAGCCTCAGCCTGATGGTGTGCCGTCTGTGGTAAGGCAGGTGATATATTTGTAACTCCTTGCCTGCCTCAGTGGAGACCGATAACACTGTATCCATGCGTGAGGGACTGTAATAATAATTGTAATTGAAAATATTTGAAACTTTTCACGTGCAGGCCAAATTATTCATGGTAGTTTTTTCTAAACCAGTGCCTTTAAAAAAACATGTATTGCATTAGACCTCTGCATTAGGCCAGCAGTGGTGGAGGAATTATCTAGATCCTTTACTTAAGTAAATATACAACACTGTAAATATTCTTCATTACCAGTAAAAGTCCTGAATTGCAAATGTTAGGGCAGAAAATTTTTAACCATTATATATGGGGCTTCAACTAATGGTGATTTTCATTATAGACTGATCTGCTGATTGTTTTTGTTATTAATGGGACAACTGTTTGGCTTGTAAAACTTCAGTAGATGGTGAGAAATACCCAACACTATAACTATCACTACGAGCCAGTGACGCACTCATATAGCCTGTTTTGACCAATAGTCAAACCTAAAAAATTATTCAGTTTACCGTGACTTTTTAGCTGTGACTTTTCATAATTTTTGACAAAGATGGCAGAATTGTGGTTTCGAACAGTGCTTATTATAACTAAGTACATCTACACAAGTAGTGTACTTAGGTACAATCTTAAGGTACTTTTCTTCAGTATTTCTATTTTATATCACTTATTCTTCTACTTCTCTACATTTCAGAGGGAATTATTGTACCTTTTATTGCAATACATTTAGTTAAGAGTTACTTTTTTACAGGCAATACAGAGATAATAGATACCTGATACATGATGGAAAATATAAAATATAAAAAAAAAAAAATAAAAAAAATATAAAACACAGTGCACTGTGTTCTCTGAAATGTCTGTACTTAAAGATCACTCCTCACCACAAGCATGAGAAATATGCCACTACTACATATTCTCCCTAACTGTAAGGTTGGAGAGGAAGTCTGAACACTCTCACCTTGCTTCTTGGTGTTTAAGGGGTTCAAGTTAGAATTCGTATCCTAGGATTTGGTGTTCCTTAAATCATAGCATTCATGTAGCCTATTTTACCCATGGTTTAGCGTCTTTGCTGAAATCTCCGGGCCATGAAATGAAACTATCACATTGTATTGTAATGGTAACAGATGGCTGAGACACTTGTATAAATTTTAGATGTATGCAAGAAAATTGGACTACTGCAACTGTTCTTTTTACATTGGAAATAAAAGATTATTTGGAAATTTCCCAACACTGTTTAAGAAGTTCCCACAAATGTGATGCAATTGCAGTTTGCTTTGCTTTAACATTCTGTACAGTTCATCCGACACCAGCTCCATGGGGTTCAGGTCTGGAGACTGTGCTGGTCTTCCATCATGTGAAGCCACTGGTCTGGTTCTTTTCTTCTAATGTTTGGGGTCTTTATCTTTTGGCAGGATGAAGCCCTTACAACCCAGTCTGCCATCCTTTGTTACTTTCCTTTTTCTTACCACTCTGACAGAAATATATAGTCCTACCTCCTGCAGTGCAGTGGTGTCCTGTAGACGGTGTGGTAAAAGTTTGTTCCAACACTGACTTTGTACAGACAGAGGGTTTGCAGGTCATCAGTCAAAGTCAGGTCACCAGTTGGAATTGTTTGCATTTAGCATTCAAGGCTTCAATTACTTCCATTGCTTTAGGAAAGTTGTAAGTTAACCAATTACTTAATCTCTGATCCATGATTATAACTCTGAAATTTGCATGATTTTTTTTCGGTTTATGGTGACCTAAACTATTTTTTAAAAAATCTTTGGCAGTTTACTGCTTACCTTTGTACCATATGGTTATTCACTGGAATTGCAGTGATTATATTTAAATAAAAACCAGAAACACACTCATGTAATGGAAATATAACTGCCATGTTCTCCATGTTATTAAAGATAAATAAAGGCAGAATGTTGCAAATAAATAAAGATAGTAAATCATAGATACAGTCAACTTTCCAGGAAGAATGACAAAGAACTGAAAACATTAAAACCTGCCTAACTTTTTTTGTTTTTGTCATTGATGTCAAAGTTTCTTGTGAAAATATTTTTGAATATTATCATAAAAAGGAGTTTGCATGCAAGAAGTTATGCCACAATTACATGTAAGACCAAATATACAAAATGGTTAAATTAATTTCAATTCAATTAGAAAATGAATTAGAAAACAGCTGTACAATGAACTCATTATGCACACATCGATCTGGATGGAAAAAGAAGGCTACAAAGTAACAGATTAGCTAGTACAGCCTCTCCCACCATGAAGGTAAGAACTGAAGAGGTTCACTCGGTGAATTCTCAAATATAAACAAAAAGATCAATATCTTAAAAACAAATTTTAATCAGACTGTGGAATCCTTTTGCTCTTGGACACAGAAGATATTATTATTAACTTTTTTTTCTCTGGTCATTAATTTCCCTGTCTTATTCAATTACTAACACAAAGATGTATTTAGCCTTTGTAAAGAAATAATGCAATCAATGCCCGGCACATATTTTTCAAGTCCAAATCTCATTACTATCAACACCCCCACCACTGACTACACTGTAACGTAAACATTTCTAATCAATAACATGATGCCAAACAAATTGAAGAAAAAAATGTTCAGGTGTGGCCTTGCTGAAACATCTGCAATGCTGAAACAAACACATCAAGGTCTGTTTAATGTCTCCTTTAAGTGTGGCTATGAAATGCAGCTTTGATTTTCATATAATTTTATCCTTTACAATCTCAACTAAATTTAATTGTCCAATGCAGGTCCACTGTTTGTAGTATGTCTGAGCAATCCTCTCAAACTAAAATAGGGAATATCATGTGACATCATACTGTAACAATCAGTGACTGGTATATATCACTTGAACTGGAAAAATGGACAAGCCCCTGAGAGGAGGAAATAATGGCAGCCATGCTTCAACTACACTGTGTAGAAAAGAAGTGCCACAGCTATCACTGAAATCCACTGGAATGTCCACTTTGTCTGTGGTTTGAAAGCAACTTTATGCTGATGACTTTTATACAAAACTTAATAAGATGATGCAGAGCACCTTAGTGCACCATTACTTATGGATACACCTGACTATAGACTCAAGCATATTACCTTGGGTGGAAAAAAGCTACCTGTAGTTGGACAGCTTTATTTTTAAAATTATACATTTTGAATTAGGGTTTCAAACTCTACAAATGAAATGGGAATATACTAAATAACCAGTACATATTTATTTGGACACCACCTCTTACAACAGTGTTTTTATTTGGGTTTAAAATACACACAAGTCTGACTGAATGATTAAAAATCTGCAGTTTGATCATGTCTTAAAACAAAGCAAGTACCTCAATGCTTCAGTTGTGTTGAATATTGCACATCCACAGGACACAGAAGACTGATGCAACATGCATAGGTCAGACATCCTTTACATCTCCACACAGAAATCCCCACTGGCCTGTAAAATATCATGTGTTACAATTTCTACAATGACTCTGGAAGTATTGTATTAAGTTTAGCTTTAGTATCAAGCCAGTACATGAAGATGTATTTTCTTTTATATGTCATCATATTCCTGGCCAATAACATTTTTGAAAAACAAGGGACAAAACACTGAGGTGTCTCATCATTCACCATTTTAAAATGTTTTTGTTTTGTTGCCACAGAAATGCAAATTTTTAAGAAAAAATTACAAAATATAAAATATCTCTTCTGCCTTTAACTTTATAAGTACAAGGAATCAACACCCTTAGCATAATGACATATTAGATTTGATCCAGCTGTCTTTCACTTAAATGTAAATGTGAAGGAAGATTAATACATTTTTTTTCTATCCTCAAAGCGAAAGAACATTTATAAGCTTTCATCTCTGATGTACAGTTAACCTACTCTGTTAAGGCAAGTGGTGACTAATACATTATGGAAAATTTACAAAAGAATGAGGGCAGATATCTTGAAACATATTGCAAAAATAAAAGGAAACATTAGCATTGATCTAAATATATCACAGCTGAAAATATTTGTTTTTCCATTAGATGCAAATATCAACCAATTTGTGACAAGGGAGAAGAGAAAGATAATCTTATTTTTACATAAAAATAGGATGTTTACCTCAAAGTATGCACTTGTTTTAGAAATGGTGCTTCCTATCAGTCTACTACGAGTACAGTATGTGGTCCATACAAGCATGTCTCAGTTCAGTCTTCTATGATTGTGCCATTTTAGACAATAATCTATAGATGTGATTTATATCTGCTTTAAAATTTGTATTAATTTCTTTTGACATACGGTGCATATTTTTGTAAAAAAAAACAATAAATAAGTGCACTTTTGAAATGTCCCATTGATTAAAAACATACCTGCAATTAATGTAACTACTACATTTACTTGATAACAGGTTGGGTGAAACATGCTGACTAAATCAAATAGCAGTAATGTATATATCACTCACAAATTATTGCCATGGGAACAGAACAGAACAAGAAGGTCATCACACTGGTTAGATGGATTAGTCATTCCCAGTGCTTTAATTACATAATGGATTTTTACTTTTTATATGTAACAAAGCGAGGTACTCTATTGTATGCCCTTTCAAACAAGGCAAGCCACCGGTGAATAAACTATATATAGTGGATATCCTGTATCATGCTGGGTCTGCTAAGCATCTGCTCAGGATCATTGGGGCTCTTCCATGTCTAAACCAAATGATAATAAATCTGAGATAGCTTTATTCAGGTCTCAGGACTCTCTAGCTGATTCGAGATTCAGGTCCTGTCAGGTGTTCTGCTCAATTGTAAAGTCATGATATCTATTGCTCGGGCACATAGCTGATCATAGCCTTTAGCCAGCTATGACTGTAGCTATAACTACAGCTTTCTCTTTTAACTAAAAGCAGATATAATA
The DNA here is from genome assembly GCA_016859345.1 of Istiophorus platypterus. Lineage (NCBI taxonomy): Eukaryota > Metazoa > Chordata > Actinopteri > Istiophoriformes > Istiophoridae > Istiophorus > Istiophorus platypterus. Next base: position 1,044,654 of record CM029129.1, on the reverse strand, counting down.
ACCAAGTGTAACCGACAAGCTGCCAGAGGGTCAGTATTAGTGTTTTCGGCTGAGGTCACCAATCATTAATACTTTGTCAGCATGACTGAATGGTTACATTTTCACACCAAATAATTAAAGTTTGGCTCACAATTTTCTGTCTCAAAACAATTGTCAAGTGTCCATTTGAACACTGAAACTGTTTTTGCTTGCTTTAATCATTCCTCCAACTCACACTGGCCATGAAGGGATCTGTTCCTGATGCATTTCCAATGTAAGTAATGGGCAACAAAATCCACAGAAGCCATTCTCTTGCATTCTGTGTTCAAGCGTTTACAAAGCAGACTCATTACATTAGATCAGATTTTGAGTTGGGTGTTCCCAGGCTTTAAATCAATCAACATTATCAAACATTTCTCATTAGGACTTTGGAACAGCCTGCCAAGACATCTGATTCACTATCATCTTAAAAGTAAAGTTGAAAAACTCACCTTTTTAGTCTTTCAGTTCCTTAATGACTCCACAATGGTGCTACATAATAATATCCGATGCAAATCTACATTTTGTATAATTTATTCTTTTCTTTACTTTCATGTTTTGCCTTCTCTGTTTTTGTCTTTTCTGGCTGGTATTCTTATGATTTTTATTCTTCACTGTCACGTTGCTAGTTTCAATAGAAAAAAAAATTTGTTTCAGTATCAAACTCAATCACTACTTTTACTATCCTCTCTTCTCCAAGTCTACAATTACTGGATCATCAAATGTATCTTTTGCCATAAAATTCCCACCCATCCTAACAAAATCACAACATACTACATCACTCAAATAATATATGCTCTGTAAATGACCTTTTAATCAAAGTTAAATTTTCAATAATAAATAATTCTGTGCTTTTGTGGCCTCTAGCAAGTTAAGTTGCAAAATATAGTGTTACATTTCCATTGCAGATAGCAGCTTTCTCCCTTGACTTTTCATCGTCTATGCAACAGCTGAATAAGTAATGTCTGCTTTTAAAGAAAAAAATTAAAATGAAAATTTTACAGTGATTGACATATTATCTTCACACACCCTAAATGCCATGTTAGAGAAATAATACAGTGATTCAAGGAAGAAATGACAGGGTAAACAAAGCTGTGTTCAGGGAATGTACAGATGCAAATTCAGACGAAACATTAAACTTCATATTAATATTTGATAGTAGTTGCAATGTGAAGGGAAGGTGAGGATGTTGCAGTTAGAATACTTATTTTCCTTCTGACTTTATCAAAGCAAAGACATTTACCACCTCCAGATTCAAGTTCATAATTTTACTCAGTGCTGATATGGACACATGCCCATATTTATTTAGTTTCCACTACATTTCTTTCCCTTTTTTTTCAAATAAAAATCAGCAATTATACAAACAGTTCATGTTACAAGAACCTAAAATTTCACTTTGCGGTATACATTCAGGAACATTCATGGTGAGTGAAAAATTAAGCAATAACCAAACAAAAGAAGGAAAAATAAAAAATAAAGTAACATATTCAGAATAATTATTTATGAAGACTATTCATTGCCATACAGTTATCACATGTTACAGCTTTTTACTAGTTTATCACAGTCCAGACTAGCTTCCAGAGTGATGAATTATTATAGTTTCTCCTTTGAGGGGATCCAGATATAGGGTCCTGAATGTTCCTCTATGACCTGTTTGCAGTGCTCATAAATGTCCTCTAAGGTGTCTCCATGAACCAGGGCTGCAAAGCAAAGGTAACTATTTATGTACTGTAGATCTTTATATGTAATACATGCATCAAATTCATTTACGTTCAAAAATACAAATACATGAAGAAGAAATTTTTAAAGCCCCTATGTGTAGGATTTGAAGACTTCAGACTCCTGGTGAGGGAGTAAAAAAGACTCTTAGGACCAGCTAAAGTTAAAATATTCCCATGCACTACCAATCATTATCTTAAATATTCCATTTATAACAACTTTCTCACTTATTTTCTTCTGTGGTAAATTGGAATGAGGGAACTTTTAAATAAACAACCCAGCCAGTCTTGTGACCTCTTATACAGTGTTTGACAGAGATGTACCAGCTGAATATAGAATGCTTCCTTTGTATTTGTTTTTTTAATTGATATCATACCTGTGAAGAATTCACCAAACTCCTGCTCCAACTTCATAGCCCTATCAAATGTCTTCTTGGCTTGTTCCTCTGTCAGTCTCTTGTTCATGTCCCTGCACAGGAGGAGGACACAAAATATCACAGACCAAGACATGATTCTGTCTCCAATTTTGATTTTCAACTGTGTAAACTCAATAACTGTAAAATTCCAGGTAACACTTCACTTTAAGCTCCCCTATTCATTTATTATAAAAGTATGTAAACATTTATTAAATGTTTACAACACACTATAATGCACTTGTAAGTAGATATAAGGACATTTTAAGTGTTTATTAATGTACAGTATTTGTGAACAATTAAAATTTCTATGAAGACTTTTTTATTTATTGTAGCTATGTTTTACAATATTATCACTATGTGTTTTTAAACCATCCTCCCTTCTGGTACTCACAGAGTTTCATTAAATTCATTACACTTCTGTATACTACACCTGCTTACAGCTACATTACAGCATAATATAAACAATTTATTGCATGTTTCGATACTGTCCTCAAATAAGTCTTTCATATAAGTAATATAAAACGAAAATGTACTGTAACATGAGTAAAATGAGCTAATGGAAGGTTATAGCAAAAAAAAGAAATAAAAGACAAAATGAATACTCACATTAACGAATCAACAGACTTGGGTTTTATGAAGATGGCAATGGGATAGAGTTGTGCTACTTGTAGTCGCTTGATGGCATTTCCAGACACATCTAGAATGCAGTGCTTACCCTGAGACAGAAGCCTAAATTTACAATCTTTCAGGTTATAATATCACAGCTGCACAAAGCAACATTTCTTAAATCTAAAAATAATTCTGATATGGTGTAAATCTTGTTGTCATTAAAGCACAATCTTAATTATGTCCTAAAAAGCAGAAAGTAAAGTTTTCTTCTTTGCTTTGGTATAGAAATCAAGTCAATAAACATTAGCTTTACAATGTACAGTCCTTATACTACAAGAGTTAAATTGCATATTTTTACTATTACATTTTGCCTCAATCTAGTTCAACATGTAGCTTTTATAAACAGATAAAGAGGCTCACCCTTTCAGCCACATATTTCACAGACTGGACACTTGTTCCATAAAGATTATCATTGTACTGTCCAGCCTCAATAAACTTGTGCTCTTGGATGTCCTTCTCCATCTGCTCTCTGGACGTAACGAAGTGGTAGTCTCGCCCATCCACCTCGTAGTCCCTCTTCAGCCGAGTGGTATCTTTGGTGCAAGGAGGAAAATAAGACCAATTTATTCTCACTTAAGATATCACTTAAGTCTATAAAACACATAGCAATGCTTTAAAAGGTTGCATACACAAATACTAACATTGTACAGCAGTTGTGATACCATTTTGTAATTACCATAAACATATAAGTCCATGGTGGCAATGACTGGGAACCTCTTTGTAACACCACTGATAACATCGGTGTGAATGTTTCTCTAATTAGCAACGAATGTTCCCATAAAACCTGCTGCTTTCATCTAGCACTACAGTTACATTTAGTCAGAATAGTGCCCTGCTGTTCCATGCTGTAAAAAAAAGCAGCCTACCAATCCTGACCAATTGGTCAGTTTGTGTTTGTCAACTGTTAATAGCAAAAGTCCTGAATCCTCAAAATAACTGTGGTACACATTTACTATTACCTTATCTAATCACTTGTTTAAGTGCTTGTTATTAGATTTGCACAGTGAGGAAATTGGACATTAATTGTTGCCACAGGTGTTTTGTCAACACATGGATAAGCACCTTACTCTGTTAACCTTTTTTTTTCCAATCAATTAGATAATACATGAAGTGGACTGGATTCTCTGTTTATGTGCTACAAAAATTGAAATGTTTTGGCAAATAAAGAATGTCTAATTATATATAATTATAATGCCATGTGCTGGAAAATACCTGGAACAAAATATTCTGTCATCTTGAAGCAAATTTCACTGGATATCTTAAAACAAAAGAGAGTGGCTGATAAATAATGAGGTAGGAAGTGTGCTATTATCAAATATATACGACACTTAACTTATGTATGACATAATGTCCCTTACACTAACAGTTCCAAACTGATTTTACAAAAAATAGAAAAGGATAGAAAACCCAAATGATTCTAATTATTTATGGGGCTAAACTACTCCAAGACTCATTTTCTAAATAATAGGACAAAAGAATCAACTCAGCTTATCCACTCACTTACCTCTTTGCCCTGAACTGATAGCGGCTTTATATGGTTTAAGAGGTAAATTGAAATAAAAGAGATGGGTCAATTAAAACATGCAAAATAAAAACTTCTTTGGCTGATGTGGAACACATTATAAACACAAAGAGGAGTGTAGGTGGTTCTGATGAGTTAAAATGGGGTTACATGTAGGTACTGGGGCTGCACACACACAAACACACACCAGAAAAAACAATGCTGATTATAGTCCCCTGATTTCTATTACTATGGCAGCATTACATGAAGTTGCATCGCAGTTTTCTCTTAGAAACCATCTTCCATGAATCCTCATCAAATCTTATGTTATCGGAGAAAAAAGGTTTTTAGAACTAAATGAGTAGAATACAAAATGTCTTCCCCTTTAGCATAGTGTAGTGTCTCTAGTTTCACAGTGGCATGGCTGGTGGTCATTAGACTGAAAAGACTGGTCAAATCAAATATAATGATGTGTGGTGCACCAGTAGCCCACCTGGTCAGGTGCAGTCCCTACCACTGTAGCGTGGTTTCCAATCAAGACTTAACCCCTTTCTGGCATGTCATCCCCTCTCTCTTGCCTCCCCTACCTTCTTTCCCCACTTACTTTCAAATAAAGGAAAAAATGCCATAAAAAATACTGATCGACAGGCTCTCCTTCTACCAGCCATCTCATCTATTGATATCATGAATCTCATCACAGTTTAACAGGAGCTTATCTGTCAAATTTCACTTCTTGACTGTCACATTTCAGACCTCAATCAAACTAATAATTTTCTGTATAATATTCATTCATATATATATGTACACTCGCCTACTACATATACTCCACAGAAAGTCATATATAATCTTTTTTAAACTCCTGATTATATCTGTCATAAACATTACATTAATACCCCATGATTTTCCTAACATTTACTATATATTATATAGTAGAGATTGTACATCTTTGTGTCCTGCCAGGAGGGGCGTTATGAGGCAGTGGCAATTAATAACACATCCATCCTAAAAAAATGAAAAATAGGAACACTTTTACACTTAATTTTTACCCATTTCATATTCCTATAATTTGTCACAGTCTCCTCCTTGGTTACCCTCTGGCCCAGTCTCCAGCCTCTGCTCATTTCTCCCAGGCCCCCTTTGTCCCTTCATCTCCCCAGACCTGATATTTTCCATCCAACCACTAGATGTCACCGGTCTTTTTTTCCTGTCTACTTACCCACCTGCTCACCTGTTTCTTATCAGCCTAATCTTTCTTATCACCTGAGCTTTCCTTTCCACTCACACTGCTTTCCCAAGTTTTATCATTTATCATTTATTTTATCAAGTCAGTATTTAAAGCTGCCGTTACCACAGGTCCTTTTTGGATCCTCTGTTTTTGCTCCCTTGTGTTCTCCTATTTGCCTGCCACCTGTGTTATTGTTGCCTTTTTTCTGTACCTGCCTGCCTGCTATCATCCATTAAAGCTACTTCTTTTCATCAGCCTGCCTATGTATGTCTTTGGGGTTGTTTGACTCCTCCCTGCCTGTGCTGTTAACAACAATATCCATGTCAGGACTTACATATCTGGTAAGATTTGTCCTAAACATGTTTTATATATTTCTGTGTAACTTCCAACAAAACAATACTTGTGAAATGTTTCCATAAGTAATGTATGACTCAAGCTACTGAACAGTGTGTTTATGATATTTTCTAATACGATATCAGTGTAATATTATGGTAAGTCTGCCTGTGCGCTCTGTCAAGAGTCTCCCAGGATAATGAAGAATAGGACTGACTGTCAGGATTGACACGCCCAGCAGTGTGTGAAAATGCAAACGAGAAAACACCTATGACTGCAGTATTCTCAGCATTTCCACCAGTTTACAGCTGTGAAACTAGAGGCCTTTATTCTAAATACAATTACAGTTTACATTTGTTCCACACTCTGGCTGAATGGCTTTAGGTGCAACCATGGCTGTCTTTAGTTTTCATAATGAGGAGCAAAGGAACCTTTTCTTGTCATTTAATTTAAATATGGCGTAGAAAATTCATGTCACAATGAATATCGATTTATTTAGTTATTAAAGAAAAAAGCGTGATTGTCATTTAACCTTCCTGTCATGTTGTGGGTCAAATTGGACCAGCAGTCAAAGTGAAGCCCAAAAGGGGTCAGAAGTGAGAGGTAAAGATCACCATGGCACTAAATATTGATAGAATTGTTAGTAATGGATATAAACAATGAGATATAAAAAATGTTTGTTAGGATTTTTTGGCTTCTGACAACTTTTGGATTATTAAACATGCACCGGGTCACATTGACCTAGAAACATCTTTGCTTTTCCTGACAAATGAACATAACAGGAGGGTGTTAACATGTGTTTCATTAAATACACAATTAATGCACACATAAAAGGAAATACATTTAACAATGTGTATTGTATTTAACTTTATTTCTTTGTGAGATTTGTTTTTATTTAAGCATTTTTAAATCTTCCAAGGATAGTGAACACTGAATTAAAGTGAAAAATGCAGAACATTAGGGGACACTGGTGGGATGAAAGAATGATGTCAGTCTACAATGAAACTTAAAATATCCCACAATAAAGCAGATATGATCGTGACAACAACTAATTTAGTAGCACATAAGGAAATCAACACAGTCATTTCAACATTTTAACACACTGTAAGTATTACATCATATCATGCTTAACTATTATATATTGTATACTATCCTTAATTTCAGAACATTTTTGCATCACAGTTGTCAGTAATTAATTCAAAATAAATTCCTGCTCTGTTTCCATTAAGTACTTACGTGGCACACAAGACCCAAACTTGTCTGGGAACTCTGATATCAGATCATCGTTGATTCTGTCCTTCATTGGTCCCAAGATTATGATGGGTCTGGCATAATTAACTGGGAGGAAAAAACAAAGACAGACTGCATTTCTTACAAGTTTCTTTAAAAGCCACTGATGGCTTGTTAGGAATAAAAGTAAATCTTATGGAGGAAAAAATTGAATCTTCACAAAGATGATTAAGAGAAATGGGGCTAAATTTGGGGCTAAAGTGATCAAGAAGTATTCAAAGGGTCTGAATACTTGTGTGAAAATGATATTTCAGGTTTTCCTTTTTAATAAATTTGACAAAAATTTTCAAAATTCTGTTTTCACTCTGTCATTATGGGGTATTGCTTGTAAATTGGTGAGGGAAAAAATGAATTTAAATGATTTTAGCAACATAACAATATATGAAAATAGTGATGGGGACTTAATACTTTCCAAATGCACTGTACATGTTAAAATTATATGCTCTGAGCATGAAAAGTGAGAGTAAACTCATGAAAACTCATGACTAGAAATAGTAAAGCACCATGGTGACATTATAGACTGTATAGTACATCTTACATGCTGTATTTGATCATTGCTCAGAGTTCATTCCTCAAATCCTATCTAGAAGATGGCTAATATGAGATTATATTTTTTATACCTCACTACTCTACTCTTGTGCGGCGTACACCAAGGGAATGGTACAGGCCTGAATGTCTGACCCCTACAGTGAGGGGATCCAGTGGCTTTGTCCTGATCTGTGGGTATTTTGCTTGTGCAGTTCGGGTCCAGTTCTCCCCTTAGAAGCGTTCTTTCAAATCAATACAATGTTTTTCTGAGTGATCACCTTTAACCTCTGATGAAATATTTCTATTTCTATCCTGATGGGGGTGGTCACTTCCAAGATGACAATGCCTCCATCCACTTGGATATGAAGGGTTGTTGAATGGTTTGATGAGCATGTAAATGATGTGAATCATATGCTGTTGTCTTCACAATTACCATATTTTAACCATATTGAAAACCAGTGGGAGATTCTGGACCAATGTGTTCTTCACCACCTTCATTAAAACACTAAATGAGAGTGGCATCTTGTTATTCATGATTTTTGAATGTTTTTAACATGTGATTATATCCATTGAATGTTGTGCATCTCATGAACTGCTAGGGGGTTTGTGGGTTTGTGAGCTCTGACCAAGTCTGTATCAAGATTGCTCCAGTTTCTCACAGAGCAGCACATGAGCACAGCCACACCGCCAAACTAAGATTCATATTGCTACAATAAATGATTAAAACCTTAACGTGAATATCCTGAATAAATTAATAAAATTTTCCTGCTTGGAATTAGCTTAGCTTTGCAATATCCAGGTGTACCATACATGTAAGCGATACAGGAGCTCATTAATAAACTGTGATTCATATGTTGAGGGTGGGCATTGATGACACATTTGAGAAATGATGACTTACTTTCTTGCCGAATCACAGGTTCATATGAGAGAATCACGTCCTCTTGACTCCCTGGTAGGGTACATAGTGAAAAAAATTATTATGTTATTTGGACAAATACTCATTACTAATATAAACAACATGCCATATTGGGGCCAAAAGCCACATGGATGGCAACATATGTCACAGAACATAATTGTGTTATTTTTGGTCTAAGCCTGATCAAACTAATGTTGACTAATATGGCCCTGGTAAGATCAAAATGCATATATGTATCTCAAGCCAAACTAATGAATCATATGGTATATTGTCAAAACAACAGAATTAACCAAAATTACATTCCCTATTAAGCATTTATCTATATTTAGAGTTTAATATCGTCCACTACTCTATCTTCCAAATTGAATGAATTCAGGACCTCAGGAAACAGGATACAATAAGGCATAAAATTGAATATTGGATTTAAAGATAGCTGCCAAAAAATAAGTCTAAACTACTTTACATAAATTTAGTAAATAAATTTGTTGGAAATTGTAATGTTCAATTTCAACTCATGATATTAATCGCATTTAATGCAGTTTCAGAGAGAAATGTTGATGGTTGAAAAACTCTTGCACTGCAAATATAAGTTGAACCTGGTTAGTGGTTGAGGGCTTTTTGTTTGAAATTTATTTTTCTCTTAAATCAATATGAAATTACAGTTGTTGGGCCAAGGAAATATTTAGTTTATCTCTTAAGCAAAATGAGGTAAATATAACCCCTGCAGCAAACAGACATTAATAGTAAACTCTTCTTATTCTTCTTAATGCACTGTTATGTTTTATTTCCTTAACTAAAAAACAAACAAAAAAATTAGACAGTAATCATGGATTGTGCAAATGTTTGGAGACCCAACTAAGTAAGTACTTAGTAACCCCCCCCCCCCCCCCTTTGAGGTTGTGTTACAGCTAGTGGCACAGGAAACAATGGATCACAGAGGGAAGAATGGATTCCAATAAATATCAGCAAGAGGCTGACTTTTATTACAGGACAATGATCCAATGATGACCTCAAAATCCACCATGAACTACTAGAGGAAAACAAAAGCTGGAGCTGAATGGCCACTGACCTGAACATCATTGAAAATCATGCTGTGTGCAGGATAGCCTCGAATTTCTCATAACTTGAAGTGACACTACATTAACATTTGAAGAAAGGTTTTTTTTTAATGTCTCTATGCTGCTGGGTAATATTTATTTCTTTAACCTCAAAAATCAACTAAATATTTCATTTTCCCAGAATAAACAGAACTTTTGATATATTTGTCTATATCACAGTTGACTAAAACATTTAATCCAACAATAAACAGACATTACAATATAACTTAAAAAAACAGACAAAATTTTGACGTGCTTCCAAAATCGCTTCAAACTGACATGCTCACAAGCAAAGACCAAGCGTTTAAGTTGTTTATGCTAGCATCATGCAAATGTGCATTAAACATAATCAACATCTTAGGGAAGGGGTCAGTAAGGGGCGAAATTATAAGAATGAAATGTCTATTCAGTATTCCAATATAAGTTTGGGACGCTCAGATAACAGAATCACTCTCCTGGCTCAATAACCAGAGTGTGAAAATCCGGCAGTTGGCCTGCAGCTGCAGTACTTCTTCACTCAGACAGACCACATTGTTTGGAACCATGTGACTGTCAGACACCACCATTGTTACAGACCTGAGCTCTCACTAACAAGTATATGAATGGACATGAGTCACTATCATACACCCCTGAGAATAACACAGATGGACTGCCTAATGCCAAACTACTGTATATAAAGCTTGTGGAATAGAGAACTTGAATCAGCCTTGTCTACACATATTAATTAAAATAAGAAAAAAACATTACATCTTCTTCTAACTAGATGTAAATAGCCGTTTGTCAAAAGATTAATCCTGGTTCACAAATCCTGGTTTGTAAGAAAATCCTTATATGGCCTTATATATTTCTACTGACTAGTTCATATAAAACAATACCCATTGTGAGCCAAACCTTGAGTTTAGTGAACCTGCTTGAGACAGAGGTTGACACTCTGCAAACTGAGAAGAAAAACAAACCAACAAATGCAGCATGCAACATTCCAGGCAAGAGAAAAAACAACCAACCAACTTACTGAATGTCTTTGTCCCATACCCATCATCACCTATCCCCAGGATGTCCTATTGGCCATCCAAAGAGTGCCAGAAAAGAAGAGAGACAGGGAGGAGGACAGCCGCAACATAAGCAAAAGGTTTGAGGCAGTGAAAGAAGGGAGCTGTTGGCCCATAGATTTGTCTCTGTGCAGACACTGAGCAGCCAGAAGGGGGAGCTACATGAATGATTATAAAACTAAGGTTATTGAAAACTGGGTCATATAATATCACCATATGGGGACATATCACACAAAATGAACAGCAATGACTTGGCCCTTCTCCTGCTGACTGATCAGCATCTGAGCCACAGTGTCTATGACTGTGATACAACAAAAAGAGGAAGAAAACAAAGACAACAGGAAATGATCACGAGAGGAAGCAGGCAAGGCCTCCACAAAGCCTCTACCCTTGAAATACACCTGTGAATCCCCTTTTGAGTCCTTTGGCTCCACATGTGACCTACACTGACGGCATGTACGTACATGTGTGTCTGTGAGCTTACTTACGGTCTGAATCACTGCCATCCTGCTCACCCTCTTTGTTCTTGTAGAATGGGAACTTTCGTGTAAAGATGAAATTCTTTTTACGTTTGTCATTGAATGACTGTGAAGGGAGAGAGAGTATGTGGCAAACAGGTATATCTGTCACGTTCATGCCAACAAAACAAGCGCTTGCAAAAAGTGGGACGTCAAGAAGTTTTTACAGTAAAAACTTAATATATGTTTCCCACAGATTCCCAAGTAGTTTAGGTGTGATTTTGTATTCTCTTTAGTAAAATGTAATACTTTGATCAAAGTATGTGATGGTTATGTAAGATTCTGATTAAAATGATGCCATGTTCTGTTTCCAGTTAGACAACTTCCAAAAAAATGTAGAGCTGAAACAGATCATCAATAAGATGATCATTAAAAAAAATAATTAAAAGCATTTTTGATAACTGATTGTTCATTTAAGTCTTTGTAAAAGACAAATAAACATGCTGGTTCCAGCTACTAACTAGAGGATTTTCACTGTTTTATATGATCGTAAACATAATAACATTGGGTTTTGGACAGTCGATCTGATGATCTGACAAAAGGAGAAGTAGTGAAGATGATTACTATCTTTCTACTGTTTTCTGACCTGATTATATACAATTAATCAAAAAAATAAAAGATAATAATGATATAAGTCAAATCGAAAAAGATAATAGCTCTTAGTTGCATTGCTGAATACTTTGATGTGAAATATGAGTAGATTCTATGGTGATTCTTAATGATTTGACTGAGCAGTATTTCCACTTCTGTCATCTAGCAAATATTGATTAGGATAAAGCAGTGAAATTTTTTGAAATCTTGTAATTTCATTCAGTAAAAATAAAACAGGCCCAGTGGTTATAATTAAATAAATACTATAAATATGAATAAATAAATAAATAAATGTATATCTTTTGACTTACACTTATTATCACAATTTATTGAGAGACTAATATTCTCAAGCACCTGTGTCAAAGTGCAGTGTAAATGCTAGCATGTTTGAGTATTAATATTTCTGGTAAAGGAAATAATAATGACTATCCTTTTATAACCACTTTTGAACAAGGAAGTTTTAAACATGGTGATCTGTGACTGCCACTGTATCTTTTAGTGGAGCACAGTATCGGACCGTACAAGCCTACTTTCACCCCTGTTAATCTGACAAATAAAATCACGACTCTTAGACATTGAAAACATGATAGTAAAATTTTCAGCCTGTCAGAGGGAATTCAACTTAAGAGACATAAGCTGCTCCTGTCAGTATATTTGAGCTGCTGTATTCATATTTTTCAACTCTTTACATCCCAGACAACAATAAATTTCCCTATGAGGAAAACTGTTTGGAAATACCAAACTGTCAGTGCCTCCTGAGGGGGACAGTCCTGTGCTTAATGGGTATGAAAGTAATGAATGTGATGGGCCGTTATTGTCACAACCTCTGACTCGCTCACCTATAATGAATTTGGGCCACAGGTGCACCAGGCCAGCCTAGTTACGAAAATCCAAAGTGTGTTTGGCATGCCCCTGTCACACTGGACAGGGATTATGATCTGTGCCACACTGCCCATTTCATGAATATAGAGCCCTAAGAGTTTCACATTTTGTCCACCTGGGGAGAAAATACTGCAGGTCCTAGTACTTCTTGACGTACCACAGTTGCATCAGTGGCATTTAAAGTAAGAATAAGGTGAGAATAGAGTTACCAAGATCATGCTTTGGGAAACATAACATAACTGAGGTTAAGTCATAGTAAAGACTGTCAAAAGCAAACTAAAAACACATGCAAAGAAAAGATGGAACTCTTCAAATAATGAATGTTCTGTCTATATCATCATTTGAAGCAAAATGATGCTGCAGATGTATGTAGAGCTTTGAGAGTTTCATGTGGAGAGTCAGCATAGACTGTATTAACAGCTCAAATTTCACCTTTTCTTTCTAAAGTTCTAATTTATACCCTAGATGTAATGGAAGGTGCACATTTTACACCTGTTCTCTATTGTGGTTTAAGCTGAAAAGATGGTAGGACATACTTGCATTTTAATACAGCTGAACAAATGAAATACCTGGATGCAAAGTGAAATGTGGTTAAAAACTTCAATGATTTACTGGTCCATAAAGTTTAAATACTGGACGTGTAACATATGTGAAAGAAAATCCAGCCAAAATCAAATCCCTTTTTATTATCTTTATTTTTTAAGCAGTATATTAAAAAAGGCACTGCCTCATGTCATAAATCACCATAAATTAACAACAGGAAGAGGATATTGCCTATTCTTTGTCATTACATAGCTTTTAGAAATTTGGGGCTTTGGCTCACAGTTGTGATGTCATTGGTAAATGTGTTAATGAAGACATACTTTATATAAAAAAAACAAAACTGGCTGATGTGTTCTGTTGCTTCAGTGAAATCTATCTCACTTTTCAGAGCAATCTGTGAATGTACATCAAACCAAAATGTGACCAATAAGAACCAACATCTGACAATGCAAATAATGACTCAGTTAAATCTGGTTATACAGTAAGCCACTACAGATTCAAAGAAAGAACTTTTTGTTATACACAGGAAGCTCATTGTTGTATTTGAGCTCCATTATGAATCATCAAATTCATGTGTTAATATAAATTGCCACTTTGCAGGTCTTACAAATGCACTTACCCCTTTTGAATCAAATGACCCTGGCTTGGCATTGAATTTCACAGTCTTTAGACGTGCCCGCTCTTTCCTTTCCACCCTACAAAGCAAAAAGCCATATCCATCATTATCCACAGAGATGGAATGAAATTACTCACACTGATGATTTGCTGAATGTCATAATGTTTTAGCAACTCTCGGATGAGGCAAGGACTCAAAAACTTGTACTTCAAGTTTCTTAAAATGTCTTCTCTTCTCAGCCATGACTGATAACTATAAAGGATGTAGAGGAATATCAATAAGCCCTCTAACAGTGTGCTTGCATGTATCTATTTAATGGTTCCACTGTAAGACAGGTGTGTTGAATTAGAATACTTATTGATTTGGGTTCACTCCTTGTCATTCTTTCTCTACAGAAACTATGGAGTTTGTAGAGGAATATTAAAAAATTGTTGTCAACACATATTTCTTGCTTTTTAATCAGAGAGACATGTTAACCTCCTAAAATTCCTCAACCAGAAACATATTTCTATTTACTGCCCACCGTCTCTTGCTGGGGATGACACCCATTTCGTCACTGTCCCCATGTGGAGTGACACGGCGGGCCTGCCACCACTCATCATCCGAGGCGTTAATGACGTGCAGGATGTCCCCATACCTAAAGCTGAGCCCCTGGCTAGGAAGACCACTGTCCTTTGACCTCTCATAGTCAAATAGTGCCCTATTCAATAGAAGAAATCAGGGTTATTACAGCAAATGCACTGAATTCCTATTTGCTTTCCTGTAATTCCTCCATGTGAGGCCTTTTCTAATTAATGGAAATAAACTAAAGCACAGTTTTAACAGGTCAGAAAAAATAGTGATTTCTGGTCCACTGGGGTCGCTATGATATGTTCTTCTCTTTGAGTCAGAGCTTTAAAACCATATTTTCACATATAGTTAGGTCCGTTACAATTTTTTTAATTTATTCCTCTGTACACCAACACAATGGATCTGAAAAAAAAAAAAAAAAAAGCCATTAAGATGTCAATCGGGTGTAGACTTTCAGCTTTAATTCAAGGGATTTAACAAAAATATTCCATTAACTCTTTATAAAATACAGTCATTTTTATACATACTCCCTCATTTTCAGAGCCTCAAAAGTAATTTGACAATTGACAATTTATCAGTTTTATTGGCAGGTTTTTCCACGATAAAAGAAGCAGATAAAAGATTTGGAGTTGGTTGACTTTGCATTTGGTAGCTGTTGCTGGGAACTTTTAATATGTGGCAAAAAGAGGTGTTGATGCCAATGAAGGAAAAAAAAACAAACCTATCAGACTGATATCAGAAACTTTACATTCTTGAAAAGAAGGAATGCACTGGAGAGCTCAGGAACAGCAAAAAGCCTGGAGGACCACAGAAAAGACTGAAGTGAAGGACCGCAGAATACTTCTTCCTTTATGAAGAAACCCTTCACAATATCCATCCAGGTCAAGAACACTCTCTAGGAAGTAGCTGTATCATTGTCAAAGTCTACGAGTAAGAGATACCTTGATGGAAGTAAATATAGAGGTTTCACTACAAGGTACAAACCACTGGTATCACTCAAGACCAGAAAGGCCAGATTAGACTTTACCAGAAAACCTCTAAAGAAGCCTGAACAGTTCTGGAACAAGATTCTTTGGACAGATTAAACCAAGATGAACTTGTACCAGAATGATGGGAAGAGAAGAGAATGGAGAAGGAAAGAAAACGGCTCATGATCCAAAGCCACCACCTCAGCTGTCAGACATGGTGGAGGCAGTGTTATAGTATGGCCATGTATGGCTGCTAATGGAACTGGGTCACTGGTGTTTATTGATGATGTGACAGCTGATATAAGCAGCAGGATGAATTCTGAAGTGTATAGTTCTATACTACCTGCTCAGATTCAGCAAAATGCAGCAAAACTGACAGGACGTTGCTTCACAGTACAAATGGATGATGACCCAAAACATACTGAAAAAGCAACCTTTGAGCTTTGCAAATAAATGGAATATTCTTCAGTGGCCGAGACTGTCACCTGACCTCAACCCAACTAAGCACGATTTTCACTTCCTGCAAACATAACTGAGGGCAGGAAAACCCACAAATAAGCAGCAGAGTAAGGCAGCTGCAGTAAAGGCAGCTGCTGTAAAGGCCTGGCAAAGCATCTCATTGATTGAAACTCAGCATTTGGGGAATTCGATGGGTTCCAGACCTCAGGCAGTCATTGACTGCAAAGGATTTTTGTGCAAGTATAAAAAATTATCCTGATATTTTTGATTATGTTGATTTGTCAAATTACTTTTAGGCCCCTGAAAATGAGGGACCATGTATAAAAATGGCTTTAATTCCTAAACAGTTATTGTAATATTTTTGTTAAACCCTTTGAATTAAAGCTTAGACTCTACACTTCAATCGCATTCTGAATTTTTCAGTTCAAATCCTTTGTTGATATGTACAAAGGCAAAATTACTAAAATTCTGTCTCTGTCCAAATACTTATGAACCATACTGTATGTGTTTGTTCAGTCTTTACATTAATTCAGCAAACATCCTGTTACTGGAGAGACATCATTAGTTACATTACTCTTCTCAGTCATCTGTATGAGAAGTAAACTAAGTAAAACATGATATATCATTTTGCAGTTGTGTATGGAGTAAATCAGATAAAAACAGATATCACATGGAAGAAATTTGAGAGTGGATGGCTTTTTATTTTCTGAATTCTCTGAATTTGACTTAAACATCAAAAACTAGGTTAAAATCCAAGATAGACCAACCTCACATAGAGCGATCTTTTCTGGTTTGTTCGCAGGGATCCTGACCCAGAGCTCATGCTGTGGTTCATCATCTGTTCCCGGAGATCATGAATTTTGGCCTCAAATCTCCCATACTCTGCAAGACAAGATTAGAATGGATCAAGACAGTCAGGTCTGAATTCAGACTCCGATACAAGGAAGTAAACCTCATGATGCTGCTGAGATTGAAAGTGTCACCTGTTAAGGGAAAAGAGATGCTGCAGAGATGATGATAGAGAAAGGAAGTATACTCAAAGAAAATTTGTACACATTGTACAAATATGTTCCTAGTTGATGACATGTATTTTGCGAACAGTTTGTCACCAATCCTGTAGTTGTTACACTACAACAATTCAAGGTTATATTTCTGTTTCATGTGTCTGAAGGGGACTACTGGTGTCAGCATACATACCACTGTCTGCATCTAGACTTACATCTACGTTTCTTACAGTCATCTAGTAATTCACTCAAAACTGTATGTAATAAACAGTTTTTAAAATACATTTTTTGTAATAATTTTTAGCCTTGTATGTGACTGTTTTCCCTGACAGTGCAGATACTATGAGGATGAAAAAGCTGATAACTTGAGGCATGTTGGCTAATCTGTCACTTACAGAAGATCAAACAATAAATAAAAGTGACATGTTCTGCCATGACACAAGCCACTGACTGCACAATGTGCCTGTAATCAGACAGGGAACCTGAAGCCTGCCTTAAATATACTGTGAAAACAGCTAATATGTAGTTATATACCTTCTTTTTAGTGTTATCAAAGAAAACCTGTTTTCTAATTGTCTACAGCTTCCACGTATGCATGACTCTTTCATGTCTTCTTTGATACTGATTTTTTTTTTTTTTTTTTTAATAATCCTATGAGTTCGGCTAATTTAGAAATGACAAGGTTGAGCCTTTACACGTGAGCAAGGGAAGCTAAAATGAGAAGATCCCCTTTCATACTGGATGATTATCTACAACAAAAGGCAAAAATCATTCATCTAATTTGGAAACAGAAATGTCTGCATTAATTAATTTAAGATCATCTTCCTTTATTTCTTTTTTCAACCAATCTTACTCTAAAATATGTCTGACATACCTGTCTGCATATTTACTTTGATGTTGTATCTTCTATGGCTGCAGACTCTTCCTTACAGTGTGGTCCCCTTGTGCTTTTTTTCTCTCTATTCTCGGCACAGAGTCCAATTCTGTAATGTGCTAAGTGCAGCACTAAGCAGAGAAAGGGAAACACCTCTCTCTCTCCTGTGGCTGCTTATGAGCAGCTCAGGGGTGGAGATAAATGTAAACGGAGTTATCAAACAGGATGGCTGTTTTTAAACCAGTGCCTATTTGCTCTATCAGTCAGTATGGTTTACTAGATAACCCCTCTTACTTATATATATATATATATATATATATATATATATATATATATATATATATATATATATATAAACATAAATAGTTCTTAACTAGCTAATAGAGAGGAAGTTTACAGCTTCCCAGTGTTATGAGGAATTTATTTTCAAATAATACATGGCCACTGGCCTTTGAGGTTGTACTTTGAGTTTTCTTTAACTGAAGCCACTTTAACCAGACGTTCATGCATACATAGACTCCCAAGAGTGCAGTGTGTATGTATGAATACTTATTTATGGTGGACCAGTAATAGTAACCACTGTACACAATTTCATATACATTTTAAAACCAAAGTCTAAGTTGTTTGGAATTCAGTGTTGATGTCCATTGTTGTGCAATGTGATGAATCAATAAAGAAACATGACTCTCAAACATCTGTACTCTACAGATTTAGAAAGTTCTTGGAGGACTAAGAGTGAGATATAGCATCATGGCACCCAGAAGTCTTTGCTTGTTCCTTCCTGTGTTACTGCAGAAGTCTCATGAAATACTACACAGGTGTATACTACTTTTTAAATCAAATTCATTAATTCAGCAGCGATTGCTTATGTTATGCTAACGGTAAAAAGACATAGCAAATTTCACAATTACCCTTAGTGGTATCCAGCCATGCATACAATATAGTTTTGGTTTAATTTGTTGAGGTAATGAGATATTTGCTGCTAACACGTCCGCCAAATATTTACTGGTAATAACCTCTTCAAAACACAGCATACGGTAAAAAAAAGAAAACATTGCAATAGGGCAGGAAGAAAGGATAGAGCTTGGAAGGTCACAACCTGGGAGCACGAGAACAAAAGGTAAAGGGTTTAAAAATGAATGTGCAGGGGAGGAGTGAGAGTCAAACAGGCTTGGAGAGGTAAGGATCAGTTGTGCTTTGGTGGGAGTAAACAGACTGTCTGTGATCACATTCACTCAGAGACTCTCACTTAGCCGAGCCCTGGTGAATGTGGCTAAAGCTCAGAGCAGCCACGGGTGCCAATGGCACAAACCTGGTGCAGGAGAGTGGGCCCGTCGTGGTGAGCATTGAGCAAGTTCTGATGGGTAAGAAGAAAAAGTAGCTGTTAGTCTCTGAGGAGCTTAGAGTCCAGATAGTAATGCGTAAGATGTCTCCTCTGATGGGAACAATGACTTGAATAAGTGCATTTGTTGCAGAGATTCCTGAGTCATCAAAAAACTAAGAAGACTCTTGATTACAGAGGGCTTCAGACTGAACTTTATGAATAACATTTAGCTCAGGTCTGAAAGATGTTCTAAGCATAAATCAAGAAATGAATAAAAAAAATCTTGACTCAACGTATAAAGCTTTGGACTACTTTAATGCTATGTTTTAGATCTGAGAATCAATACCCTTGATGTAGATACAAACAAACCAGCAGGACTCTCAGTATAAGGATTCCAACAGTTTGTGAATTTGGCACCTCTGAGACATTGAGAGGAATCTGACTGTGAGTCACTGCCTCTACAGTAGATACTGCTGATGTTGATCTTAATTAGAAGAGGCATGTCACTAGTCAAAGCTGTCTGATCCACTACATGTCAACTTACAGAAGGCTGGTAGGCAGTCTTTGTAAGATCTGAATTAGCATGACCATGCTTTGCATGGGTTATTAAAATTTAAATGCTGATTTCCAAAGAAGCCACAAACAAATAGATTTACACAAACAGAATGTTGCTTGCTGAAAACATAATTACTACCATATTTGAAACCTTTCAGAAACTTGGTGGTCAGAAAACTCAGTAATAAAACTTTATTTCTTGTAGAGTAGAAAGTTATACAAAAGACAACATTAAATGTATGTTAACTTTACTAAACAAAGGGTGTAAAGTAGGAGAAAATGTGTTAATTGTCATTAGACTTTACTGTATAATGTAAAAAATTAATCAGCTCCACTGATATCTCAAGAAAAACTGCTACCCATTACTACTACATCAACAAACTGGAGAAATGCGAAGAGGGCAACTTAGGAAACATTTTCTTTCTCTATTTCTCTCTCTCTCTCTCTCTTTCTCTCTTTTATATATATATATATATATATATACAGAGAGAGAGAGAGAGAGAGAAAAAGATGTATACCTAGATAGATATAGATAGTTATAGACATTTTGATATCTGATAATTCTTAATTTTGAGGTGTGGACTTACTGCCATTTGTCTTTTACTTAGACTCATGGACTTAACTCAAATCTTATACATAAGAGAATCATGTAAGAATGCATTCAGTGCTAGAACCCTTGGAGTAAAATCACATGCAGTACAGTCAAGATGTTCAAAACATAGGGTTCCTGTGCTTTTACAATAAGTTGTTATTTGCTGACTCACCCTCTGGTCTGTACTGGGCAATGATGGTGACCACCTGTCCTGCTCCTTTCAGTGCTGCTGCTGCTTGCTCATGTGTGGCTCCTCGTAGGTCAATGCCATTTACCTGTTTCAACAATATGGGATGTTCAAAGGATTATTTTCATGAAATTTCTGTTTTATTTGACACACTACAATGACCTGCAACACAGATGAGCTCTACTGTATCCCACACTAGTGCAATTATATGGTTCTCTTTAAATGGAGGGGCACTACTGTAACATATGTATTTTATTAATTTAATTTTTTTCTAAATTTTAACTTTAAATTCTTTAGCCATTTCAGTGTGATGTTGTCCAAATATTTTTGAGAGGTTTGACAAGATACAGTATGATGACAGGAATGATGCATCTAAACACGAATATGAATACTGTAACACATTACATATTACAGCACACAATGATTTTAGAAGTAAATTGTAATCTTGAGATTTAGGACACTGGCTAAATATATTTTCTCTGCATCTTTCATTGAAAAAGAATAGCAAGTGTTCTACATCCTGACATTATCACAAATGCTGCTACTAAACTTCCACATAATCTCAAGAAGGATGGGGTTTATTTAACTCACATTAAAAACTCACAAAGAAGGAAGTCTAAGGATGTTTGCGTGTCTGTGTTGTTTTGCTCAAGAGGGTATACACAGTTTTACAGTTTTATCTCTGACATACCTTCCCCCTGAATGGTTGGTGGTGTTTTAAGGAGAAATCATATTCATGGTCAGATTTTAACAAGCTGAAATTAGGTTTTGTAATGCTAACTTCTTCTACTTCTACTAGTAATTCAGAGTACAAAAGTATTAGAGAGAAAATCTGCTCTGCTGTATTCATAAACTAGTCCTTCAATCTAATATCACCTCGATTTTTGTATGTTGCGATAGGCAAGCCAGATAAGATCAAGGTTTATGACTTTTCATGATGAAAAGCTGCAAAGATTAGGTAAAATATCACCACACCATTTTACTATTCATATTGCCTAGCAACATGAACGATTACGCTACCCAGAGGTGTGGAGCAAGACATAATGCCAAAATATGGAATGTGAGGAAAACCTGATATAAAACTTTTGCTATCAGAAAACTTAATTAAAGTTTTTTCATAAAGCATTGATAAAATAGATCATCTAGACCAAACAATTAAAAAGAAAATGAATCCAGGAAATGAATCTAGGCTAGTAAGACTGTTATACTCTATTAAAATGCTGGGAACACACAGGTTTAACAAGAATCCACTGTTGGAGAAACAAATGTGCACCTGCAGCTTAGACTTTCTTAGTTTGGGTTCTTTGAGTGACCAATTTTGAACATTTACCAAGTGTACAAGATAAGCAGCTTGTAATTTAATTATTAAAGGCTATTATACACATTTCTAAAGCAAATCAAGAGGGTGTCTTATCAATAAACGAGTCATTCGCTTTAAAATCTGTATGACTTGTATTGAGCCGAGACAGCTCTTGTGCCCTCACCGATAAGATCTGGTCGCCTCGCCGCAGCTCTCCACTCAGGTCAGCGGGCCCTCCTGCAAGGATGAAGGAGACAAAGATTCCCTCGCCATCTTCACCTCCCACAATATTGAAGCCGAGGCCTGTTGAGCCTTTGTGGAGCATGACCTTCCTGGGTTCCCTGTACAAACAGTTTAGATAGTACATCAGCTCAGGGGAGTCAGTTGGTCTCAGCATCTTCAACTCAGGTGGTAGAGGCCAAAGAGGTGGAAAACAATTGCACGGCACGTTAACGAAAGCCTCAGTGATGCTTTGCTCAGGCAACAGAGCTCAAAGCCTGCTGAAGGTCCGCAGGGGGATGGTGCTCTACTTAGGATCACTTGTCCCCAATTCAGTTCTGACAGAAAATGAACCTAATGCATGCTTACATTCAGAGACAGGCTTGCTTTCTCTTATTGTTTCTCTTTCTCACACATGCCAGGTAAATGCATTGGATGAGTACAATATAAGCCTCCCTGTAGGACTGTAGTATCATTTTCAGGGTACAATTTCAAATATGGACATACTTAATGCCGCAGACTCACATTAAAAAAAAAAAAAAATCTATTTCACAGAACCCCATGTGAAAATGATTTGTTGATTTACACTGAATTAGTACCTAGAAAGTACATGGAAAAACAACGGTCTGAGTAAAACCCACTGTATGATGATAGTTATTCTTCTACATTGTCAAACACAAATGATATCTATTAAACTAAACACATAAATAAACCAAAAAAAAATCACCATTTGCTATTTTGCCCACCATATTTATTATCATGCCACATGTGTTATATATTTAAAAGCAGCAGCACATTCCTAAGGACAATCAAGTATAGTAATATCATCATAAATGGAAAGGCAGCTCTATACCATCTGCTGGTGAGCGCTTTAACTACAGGGGCATGAAGAAGCAAATTCAAATCAGTTAGCACTGGAGGCCATTTTCCTTGAAGATTTTTTATAGAAAAGCTGTTCAGTATTTTCTTAATTCTCTCTTGTTCTGTAGAGGTACCAATTATTTGTCCCCTGCTTCAGTTCCTCAGTGTCAACAAAGCCACCCTCCTATTCACTGTCACTGAAACCACATCAGTTTCTGAAAAAAAGAAACTTTGTGGTTTTAACATCACTTCACAAGCCGATAGTTATATCCAAACACATGATGATTTATGATAACCTTCAACATATTTTGCAGTTAGTGATAGCATTCTCTCAAAGAATTGTAACCTTGGAAACAGGACCCAAATAACTTGCACATTCATACAAATTCAGGCATTTCTAATGGTGCACAGATAATTTGATTGCAATCTTCCCTCTGCCATTTTCAACATCATACTCTTCCATTCTTTAGAAAAAAAAAAAACATTCAATGCCTATTTTTTTGCATTTCCAAGGGCTGTATGGCTGTTGTGTTATTATAATTGCAAGGTTTATGAAAGAGACATTTAATTAACCACTGAGAGTAAATTTATGATTAATCATGAAGCTCTATGAACATGAATATTAACTTTTAAAAAGCTGGAAAAACAGCAGTTAATTTATTCTGTCCAACTTTATTGTGTTCTTGACATTTTCAGAGTAAAAAACATCTCTCTACTGTATTCACATAGACACCCAATGTATGATGCCAAATATGTGCATCTCAAGTACAAAGGTAAGATCAGGATAAAACTGGATAATAAGTCTTTGATCTGAGTTGTACAATTGAACCAAGATGATGGTATTGTCCGGGATTAAAACTGTTTGTTTTCCAAGGAAAAAAAGTTAAAATAAGCTTTTGCGTTTGGCAGAAATAGTCTTATAAGGAGCCAGGGTGCCAAAAATGTTCATTGGAGTTGCTATGTAATTTATAATTCAAATCAAATTAGCAGAGCCATCATGTCCCCATGATGAGACCATAGTCCGCTAAGCTTTTAGCCATTATGTACATCCTAACATAGTTCTCATATTCTGACATGCTCTAATCTGTCTGATAATTACCTTATAAGGTGAGTTACAATGCAGTCACAGCTGTGATATATAATACAGACTGTCACAGTAATCTGGAACTTGAAGAACTGATTTTTTTATTTTAAACTACTAATTGGTCAATTGCTTAAATTACAATACACTCCTACTAAACCACATTGCATTCTAGCTGGTTTGAAGTGGAGATGAAATGTGATGAGTCAGCCAGGTAGGGTGGGACTCGGGAAAAATAGCATTGCACTCAAAAGACTCAATCTACAGTTGGGACAATAATTCCTACCATTGTCATAGTAAAATATACCCAGACAAAGCCATTAACAAATGAACCAGCATGATTATAAACAATTACTATAGCAACTACTCAGCTCTCTCTAGCTTGTACAAGCACTCCAGCTTTGCACTGCTCATTATGATTAGGAAAAACTCAAGTCAACAAGTATCTGAAATTGATTAACAAGCAAGGTCTCTTGTCACCTTTTCCAAAGTCATTAGACCCTACAGTGCCAAACTAATGACTTATGGTGCTTTCAGTTTGGCTGACATGGCCTCTGATCCCCTCATTCACATCTTTTCCTCGTGTCTTCACTCCATCAATCAGGTAAGCAAGAGAGAGATGCAATGATGAAGGGACTTTGTGCACCAAATGGGAGACCCTTACTCACTGCAGCATAATACTGAGGTGATGGCAATGCTCATGATGCACAATATCTCAACTGTCCTATGATGACTTAGAGATTATGAATGATTTTAAAGATAAAAACCTTAAGTCTTTTGATTGCTGCTCTAATACTGACTATAGATCTACTGCTGTGAGAGGATGTTGGACAAACAAAACAAATAAGCATTTAAAATCTCCTAATTTCTAATAGAACAGAGTGGACATCTAGGAGCAATAAAATCAGCAATATTGCACAAAATAAAAACTAGCCTTTCTCTGTGAAAACCTGCAGGTATTGTAAGTCAGATTTTTTTTCAGACTTCTATACTAATGACTGTGCAGCTGTGTAGAACTATTTCAATGTCATTTTCCTTAATGGGCCAAGATGCCATTGTAAAAGCTTTTTGGATGAAAGGAAAGTTACAACATTTTTAAATTATTCATTTATGCTTCATGTTATTCACATACCTTATGATTTTTATTCATTGAATAAATATGATTCAAGTTAGAGCTACTGTTGGTGCAGTTGTTCCTGTTTACACTAGTAGTTTACTTAATTTACAATATGGCAATCATGCAATAATATTAACATTACAGTAATGGTGCTGTCTCTACAGCAGCTGGCAGTTAATTTTCTTGTCCCATCAGATCAGCTTCAAATTGCCGACAGGTAGGAAACTCTCCTGTGAGACACATTTAAGGGACTTAATTTTCCAAGTCAGGGGGCTGGATGACAGAGGAGCAAGAATGGAAAGAAGCTGAATTACCTGAATGGAAAACACCTAAAGGTTATGCTACATGCAGGGAAGTCGATTGATCCACATATCATAATTTCCTTCTAGTATGCTACCTTCCATAATAACGATCATGAATGCGAACCAAATTATGATCTATAGCCAGAGGTATAGCACAGCAGCTAAACGTGAGATGTAGTATTGCTAATTTGTCTCAGTGAGTCTCTAATTCTTACATGGCCCACCTTAATCCAAAACATTTCTATTTTGCAACTGACAACTAGTTTCTGTGTCTATGATATATGCCAAACTTTGATGTGAAAATCTGATGTTGATAGACAATGCGGTCAGGCTTCTGCTAAATCAGAATCCTGAGGAGAGAGAGGAAAGGAGAGACAGTGAGAAAAAGGAATGCTGGCTTGAGAAAAGAACACAAAGATGTGGTTGCTTGGGGCTCAAAGGAGGGAGCAAGCAAATGAATCCATGAGAGAAAACCAGGTAGTCATAACGGACTATATGGTAACATGGCATGCCATTTACACAATAGGATGGGACATAGTGGCAGACTACAGAGAGATGTTGATGATGGTGGTGGAAAGTACCTTGTAATGTCCGAGTCAGGGAACAGGCTTAAATGATAGTTTGGGAGGGGGGCAGAGTGGAGGAGGCTTTTGTCGCACTCCACTGGGGAATAGTGTCGGGGGGAGGGTGCTTTGTCACATAGTTTGTTCACAGTGCTGTAAACTGGCTCAGGAAGCCTACAGTGGATTGAGAGACAAGAGCAGAGAGGTTAGTCTCCAGAGAAATACCCAAGAATGAAAGGATTGGGATAAAGAAAGATGACAATGAGGCATAACGACGAGACAGGTGGAATAACAGAAATATAGCTGAATGAGACATGGTAGAGAGAGAGAGGAAGTACTGCTATACAGTATGACGTAAATGATATGTGGTTCCTGCTGGTCAAAACAGAAAAGTCAGAGAGTAATCATGCTTTACATCCTGAAGAGAAAAGGCACCTGAGCCGACTAAATCCTGTCATAATCAATAACCAAACTTGGACAACAAATTATACTGATATCAAGACTATTACTGAGAATTGTTTCTTTTACTGATTGATTTGTCTGAATCTTTTTTATTTGGATAATGTCAAATGTAGCAGTGTTATTAACACTGAATAATATATTAGAGCTAAAATGTTTGATTCTAAGAAAATTCATTTCGGTTATGACAAAGGAGCAAACTGATCCAATAGCTTAAAATTCATATATTTTTTTAGGTTAAGGGGATAAATGAAAAGATATGACTATCATGGGACAAAATTGCTAGAGATACAGATAATCATCATAGCCACAGTTATAGTAGAGTATTTTGGTTGGAGTTTGTGTACATTGTATGGGAATTGTCACTTATCAGTGATTACTCACTATTGCCAGATTATGGAATTTTTTTGGCCATTTTGTGGTAAAGAATCAGTAAATTGACTCAGTAATATCAGCCGCACAGCAATATACATCTAGCTATCATAAACTATTCGTCATACAAAAGGTAAGTACCAATAAGACTGTGACATACACAAGCCCAGAATGTATTTGATTTAGTAGGGCTGTGTTTAATTGCTTGTCAACTAAAATCTTTATAAGTAAGAGAAGGTTGTATTCTTTATTTTTTCTCAAATGCTACATAGTCTTGCTTTAATGTGCTAGCAAGCCCAATTTCCTGGTAGCAACTTTTGAAAACAGGGAGTAATCTGTTTTCTACAATATAGACATGGATGATAACTTTTTAAAAGTCATTATTCATTTATTTTTTTTAGTTAATAGAAAGGGTATTTCCGAGAG
The DNA here is from genome assembly GCA_016859345.1 of Istiophorus platypterus. Lineage (NCBI taxonomy): Eukaryota > Metazoa > Chordata > Actinopteri > Istiophoriformes > Istiophoridae > Istiophorus > Istiophorus platypterus. The sequence goes on along the minus strand of CM029129.1, from coordinate 1,017,511 downwards.
AAAAGGTTTGA
>CM029129.1:812500-1015000 GCA_016859345.1 Istiophorus platypterus | reverse complement strand
GTCTTTGTTTGCAAATTGAATATGAAAGCACAAGATAACCTGGCAAACAAAAACAAAATAATCTAATCTAAGAGAAAAGCATTATGGAGTGTATGTATTCATATCTTCATTGTGATTTCCACCACCTCTTCTTCTTGTGCTACCTGAAAACCTGTTTTAGTCCACAATTTTTCAAGTGCTTTGACACGTAACCAATAAATAGACCAACCGAGACTGCCAATCAGGCCAAACCTTATATCTGACAAGCAGTAGGGGGAACATCTACCCCTGGCAACATTTTCTGACCAGACAGACAAAGGATTTACTCTTGGATTTGACTGGATGGGGATTTTAGCCCATTTGGTCCTGAGCCTTATGGCAGCTTGCTTTGGGATTAGGTGTTAGGGTAGTTGAGATGGGGAATTATTAATGTTTGGCTGTGACTTAGTCCTGTACGACATCTTAAGCTTTCTACTATTTGAACTGGGAGCTGTAAGAGAGGAGTGACTAAAAAGGCAACAGGTAGAAAATTATAGCAGGGAAGGGAAAAAGACAAGAAAGAGAATCACACTTTTTGACTGCCAAAGAATGAACTGGAACTTTCAGACTGGGTTTTGTTTCCATTTCCACTGTTCACTAAGAAGTAAAAACATTAAAAATGTGTCACATAAAGCCTTCGATTTTTATTTGATATTTCTGTAGAACCTTATCTTTCAAAAGCATTGCAAAATGATGGTTGATTGTATAATTTTACAGTTCTTCCAAATGCTTTAACATTTTATGGCATAGTTTTGAATTCCTCACAGTTGATTTATGCCGGGGGTTAATAGTGTTTTCTACCCACAGACATACTGTATATAAACAAAAACATCTGGGTCTGCTCAACTTGCAGTTTGTTTTTGTTTTTTTTTTTTTATCATTTTTCTGCACTACTACATAAAAATGGTGTTTGTAGCAGTGTAGCCTATTAATAAGTGTAGCCTATCTTTACAGTTGTGACAAAAATATATCAGCTATACCAGACCGACTGAGTCTGGTATACAAGACTGACTGAGTTCCAACAATGGGAATGCGCCATGACTAAGCTAAAATCATATACTCTGTTTTGTTTGGTTTCTAACAACCCAGAAAAACTCAGCAGATCTAAGAAAAATACATAACAAAACACAGATGAAACAACAAGACAACATCTGTCTTTGCCACTGAAGCCACATCAGAACCACAGATATTGGCAAGAGGAACAGATATAGGGTTCTTTTTTTTTATCAAAATTTGCCAATGTATTGTACTATGAAGGTGCGGCTGCTGAACCTGAGGCAACCTTTACTGTAACATAATTTCCCAAAATCATCTTTAACAACCACTTGTATCACCAATACCAAAACACAATGTAAGTACTATAGCTCTGTTATGTTTAATTATAAAGCAGTTGATATTTCCAAGGAGATGTGTGTGTCACAATTGCAACAAACAAAACACTGTCCAGAAAGAAATCAGAAAAAAAGAGACCCCAAGCTGCATACACAACACAGCACAACAGAAATTCAGGGCTACAGGACACCAGTGGTTTTCAAATTGATTTTTCCTTGGACCCTCTAATTTATAAATATTTGTTTGAGTAATCAGAATACAAAATTGCAGCTACTGTTTTGGGATAAAGGGATATATTTTTAACATCTTAGAATCCTATTCTATTTTTTCTTTTTAGGGCCATCTTTGAAAAACACTGTGAGGAAATACAGACATTGGAATTAGTGTGATTTTACAAAAATATCAGGTGATCCAAACTCAGACAAACAAGAGATCTTTTCAAATTGCATCATAACTCCCTATGGAGTTTTGATTACCTTTAGAATTTCCACACAAACACAGATCAGTCAGTCTAAGGGGGAGACACCAGGAGCGGGGTAGACAAAGCTTCTACTTGCAGTTCCAATAGTCTGGTAGGAAGGGAGGTAATTACCGTAAGAAGGAAAAACCATCCAACCTGTTTATATCCTCTTCCCCTAGTAAGTGCTTAGGGAGGGGGGAATAACTCCCGGGAGAGATGGGGGGGGGTGCAGACTTATACTCCAGAGTGCCACTGTTGATGGGGGAAGAGATATGATTTTCCATGGCTGGAGAGAAAGCTGTAGGGGAAGAGTGAGAAACAGTGAAAACAGAGTGGCAGCTGCATAAACAGTCAAACTAGCTGACACATTTCTATGAAACCAAGAGAGTATTCCTGCATGCTTTCTATATTTAAATTTTCAATATTTTATATTTCAAATTTAACATCAAAATACATTGATTTGGGATTAAAATCTGGAGTAGAGTAAAAAGATAAGCATTGTTATAAAAGCAGTAGTTTTCTCTAACATAAAAATATAGTTTTAACAACAAAAAATGTCTCTATGACTATACAACGATTGGCCAACACAGTAAAACCAGTAGCTGCCAACTGTAATATATGCACCATACCAACTCTTTAAGGTGACAGTAAGAGTCAGGGTTGTGTGTGCCAGACATTGATTCATGCAGCTTTAACTTCTGAGGGCTGATTCCAGTCATGCTCTCAATTATTGTTTCAGAGCACACAAAATCACAAATTTTGTGTCTTTTACATTTACTGAATAATGCTCTCTTCAGTATAGTTAAACTTTTCCAAAGACAAATGATAAATCAACAGCTGACTAATCCGTTGAAATATAAGAGATGGTGACTTACAGTGTGTGATATCAGGAGGCCCATAGGGATCTGATAGGTAGACATTGGTGGGCTTTCCCACCTTTAGGTAGACCACGTCTGATGTGTTCTTCAAAATGGCCACAGCCTCTTCATGAGACACTTCCTCTAGACTGTAGTTATTCACCTGTCCAGACAATGAACAGTCCCTCTGTGTTCAATCAGTAATTTTAGAGGCTGCCCTGTGTTTCTTTACTGCTCAGTTCAGATCAGTCTAGCATGCTTCCTGCCTCCAGGAGACTGGATTATGACAGACTGTCTTTGAGTAAGAGCACAACAGCAGGAAGGTAATTCAATTAAGCACTGGTTAAACAAGAGGGATGCCCTCCTCAAGAAGGTTAGTTATTGAGCTGATAGGTTGCTACTTTTTTGCTTTCAAAATATGTGCCACAGAGTCATTTAATCACTTAGTTATCATTAAGGATATATATATTTCCAGCTGCTAGTCAAGGTACTACACAAAGTATAACCTTAGCCTCATGCATATTAGTCAATATAATACCAACCACTGTTTGAACAGAATACACACCAACAGAATCAATGTCAGGTAATGATTGTATAAGGCTATCCCGAAAGACACGCTATTCTATTAACTGAGTTAGATTTAAAACCCAGTTGCTATTATTTTTTAGCACATCAAAAGCAAAATGTTCTACTTTAAATATGCTTGTGTGAAGGGTGTTTTTACTTAAATTACTTAAGCAGTACAGTTCATTTTGTTATCATAGAAAAACACCAGTATCAGTGCAACATACTGACACAACTTAGAATATCACAGTCTTTATACAAAGGTTTTAGTAGTATTCTTGTGGTGATTATGTTTTTTTTTCCAACTTTTCATTCAACTCTGATTGTTGAGTTCTCTGAGCAAGTCTTTCCAATAATATGTCTCTCCGACAGTGTCCAGCCACCATCCTAGAGCAGGGTGGTCCTCTTGGCACCATTTCATCAGGATTGCCTTCTTTGTTGTTCTTATACAACTTTAATAAGAAATTGATATTTTCCTCATGTTGTATATTTTCTCATGTCATGTAACCTTTTTTCTGTATTATTTGATCATAAAATGTGATCTGACCATCATCTATAGAAAAATGCAAAATGCTTATGCTAATAGCACAAATATAATTTTTCCTGTCTTTACTGAATTCACCCATTAAATATTCACAGTGCTGGTGGAAAATGTAAGTGAACCCTCTAATAACTGGTCAAACCTCTTTTGACATCAATAACCTCAAACAGGAGTTTCCAGTAGCTGTGGATTAAAACTGCTTCAGCTCAGCCATATCAGCCAAATTCTTAGGATGTCTGGTATGTAGGACCCTCTGATGTCACAGAATCTCTTTTGGGTTTAGGTCTGAGCTCTGACTGGGCCACTCCAAAAGGTGGATTTTCTTTGCATCGCCCAACTTCTATTGAGATTCAGCTGCCAGACAGCCACACTGACAATATCTTGTAAGATATCTTTATAAACCTTTGAGATGGCTGTAATTTGATGTATTCTTAAAAAGTCTACCCTCGATCCAGATGTTTTAGCCAACTATAGACTCATATCTAACCTCCATTTCTCTCTAAGATCCTTGAGAAAGCTGTCGCCAACCAGTTGTGCAACTTTTTACATAATAATAGCTTATATGAGGATTTTCAGTCAGGATTTAGAGGCATTATAGCACTGAGACAGCACTGGGGAAAGTTACAAATGATCTACTAACCACATTGGGTAAAGGACTTGTCTCCGTACTTGTTCTGTTAGATCTTAGTGCCGCATTTGACACTATTGACCATCAAATCCTATTACAGAGACTGGAGCATTTTATTGGCATCAAAGGATTTGCTCTTAGCTGGTTTAAGTCCTACTTATCAGATCAATTTCAATTCGTGCACATTAACGATGAATCCTCCATCCTATCAAAAATTAGTCACATTAGTTCCACAAGGTTCAGTGCTTGGACCAGTTCTATTTACCATATGTATGCTTCCCTTAGACAATATGGTAAGGAAACACTCCATAAAATTGTTGTGCATTGTTATGCAGATGATACCCAATTGTACATGTCAATGAAGCCCGACGAAAACAATCAGTTAGCTAAACTTTGAGCATGTCTTAAGGATATAAAGATCTGGATGACCAGGAACTTCCTACTATTGAACTCAGATAAAATTGAAGTTAATGTGCTTGGCCAGAATCTTATGACATACTTTCTCTAGATGGCATTGTTCCGGCCTCTAGAACCACCGCTAAGAATCTTGGAGATGACTGTGATCAGTCCTTTAACTCCCACATTAACCAAACTTCAACGACTGCCTTTTTTAACTATGTAATATCGGGAAATCAGGCACATCCTTTCTCAAAATGACGCAGAAATACTATTACATGTTTTTGTTACTTCTAGGCTTGATTATTGCAACTCCTTATTATCAGGCTGTCCCGATAAAACATTAAATAGTCTCCAACTGATTTAGAATGCTGCTGTGAGAGTATTGACAAGAACCAGAAAGAGAGATCATATATCTCCTGTCTTAGCTTCTCTGCATTTGGTCCCTTTGAAATCCAGAATACAATTTTAAATCCTCCTCCTCACCTAAAAAGCCCTTAATGGCCAAACACGATCCTATCTTAAGAAGTGCATAGTGGATTATTATCCCAGTAGAACACTTTTCTTCCAGAATGCAGGCCTACTAGTGGTTCCTAGAGTCTCCACAAGCAGAACGCGGGGCAGAGCTTTCGGTTAACAGGCTCCTCTGCTGTGGAACCATCTTCCAGTTTGGGTCCGGGAGGCAGACACCCTCACCACGTTTAAGAGTCGGCTTAAATCCTTCCTTTTTAATATAACATATGGTTAGAACTGGTTTAGGATTAGCTCGAGCCAACCCCTCACTATGCTGCTATAGGCCGAGACTGCCGGGGGACTTCCCGTAACTGAGCTCCCCTTTCCATCGCCTCCTCCTCTCTCCCTGTGCATATTAACATCTCAAACATGCCTGTTACTAACTGTCCTTCCTCTTTCCTGCAGTTTTGTACTTCCTCGTCTCTCTCCTCTTCCCCCTGTTGCTTTCTGCAGGTTTTTCTGCCTGTGATGCTCCTGAATCTGGATCCATGGCTGCAGATCCACCTACTAACCCATGAGCCTGATCAACACCCTCTGCTTTAATTATTATCATTTCATTTAGTCCTATTATTTATATTATTAGCCCTGTTAGTATAACTATAGTATAGATAGCTATTAGTCCCATTATTGTGCTATGCCCCCCCCCCGTGTCTTGCTCTCTTCCTCTCTTTCACTCTCAAACCAGCCGGTTGAGGCAGACCCCCCCCCCCCCCCACGAGCCAGGATCTGTTTGACGTTTCTACCTGTTCAAAGGGAGTTTTTTGTTGCTGCTGTCGCCAAGTTCTGCTCATGGGGGAAATGTTGGGTCTCTGTAAATAATAACCATAAAGAGTCTGTTCTAGACCTGCTTTATATGAAAAGTGCCCTGATATAACATTTGTTATGATATGGCGCTGTATAAATAACATGGATTGAATTGAATTAAATTTAAATAATTTTCGATGATGGCAAGTGGTCCAGGCCCAGAGGCAGCAAAGCAGCCCTAAGTCAGGTGTCCCTCTAATGTTTTACAGTCTTGGGATGATGTTTTTATGTTAGTATGCAGTGCCCTTTTTACACTATAGGTAGTGCTGATCATTCTTCCAAAAAGATTCAGCCTTAGTGTAATCAGTCTACAAAACATGTTTCCAGTAGCATTATGGAGTTTCGAGATCGTCTTTGGCAAACTTCAGGTGCAATGATGTTTATGATTGTGATGTAAACCAGCTCCATCAATTCCATTAAGCCTTTAGTTGTTACTCTGGACTTCTTTTTTTTTTTTTTTACCTCACTGAGCATTCTGTTTTGTGCTTGTGGCGTCATCTTAGATGGGTGGCCACTTCTGGGGAGAGTAGCCACAGAACCCAGCTCCATTTATAGATATCTATAGATTGTCTAACTGTAGAATGAGGAATATGATGACTATGTATCCATATATCTCTTTGAGATGATTCGGTAACCCTTTCCAGAAATGCAAATTAACAGTTCTTGATCTTAATCCTCTGTGATCTCTCCTTTGCAAAACAATTCATATCAGCTGATGTTTCTTGTGAATAACAAACTCAAAATGTTTCAGTTTTTTTTATAAATCAAAGTATCTCTAACCCACACATCCAGTCTGGTATCATTAATTGGACTCCAGTTAGCTTCAGATATTTCATTAGTTTATGGGTTTGCATACTCTTTTCACCCCACACTTTGAATGTTTGAATAATATATTTAGTGTGGACAGAATAATATTGTGATGTTTTTGTAATTAGTTAAAATTGAATATGTTTGTTCACAATACTTGCTTAGATAGATGTTGAAAAATCCAGTAGCAATGGCATGTTGTAAAGTCATGAATTGCATCCATATGGTAGGCCATCTTGCTCGGCCAAAGCAGTTCAATCAAGAAAAGGTAAACAGGCAATTGGAGAGACAAATTATGATGCACAAAATTTTTCCCACCATGCGTTTATGAACAAACTGTGAGTACCAACTATATGCATTATTAGAAACATTTATGTTTGTTATGGTGCAGCTTGTAAGATATGTAGCTTCAGTGCTCTGTGTGAATTATTTGTAGCGGCTAATTAACACCTTCTTTGTCATGGTCATAGTGCTTCATGTAGCAACCACATGCTAATTGAGAGCAAAATCTTGTACCTGTCCTGATGTTACTCGAATTGACACGTTTTAATTGTTAGTTAAATCTGAATTCTTCTGCTTAGTTGTTCTTCATTGGTTCACATTCATTTACAGATTACCCATCCAGGGGGCACTGCCACACTCATTAGAAATTACTATAAAATTTACTATAATTGTAATGTATCTACATATATTTTAGTTATTCCGATCTTTGTAAGAACTGGTTGTTTGATTTGATTTTTTACTTTCAAATGTGCCAAACACCAGTGCATATCCAAGAGCACAACTGCATTACCATTTAAGGTTAATGACGTAACAAGAGGAATCCCTCATCCACCCAATTTATCAATTATGCAGGGGAAAAAAATTACTTTCACTATCAATGGACATCCAACACAGCATGCCAAACTGGAAAGAAATGTGCTCTAACATACCCAACACTGTCAACCACTACCAGTACAACTTCAAACTCAAAGTTACTGAAAGGTTACTAACTTACCAGAATTACAGAGAACAATGGACAAGCCCCCAATTCATAATGACTTGCTTGTGGGCCCAAATAAAGAATGGAGATACACTGCCAACTTATTCATAATTAGCCAATGTTTATTTAACTAAAAAAGGAAAAAAAACATGAAGTATAAAGAATAGTGTCAGTGGTATAGTGTAATGCATGGATATTTTTAAATTACTAAGCCCCTGGCTATAAGTACAAAACAAAAAAATAATGCAAAGAAAACAATGGCATGACAGGAACTAGCACAGGCACTAGAAAACCAAGAGAGACACACAGTCAGGCAGGGTTCAACTAATCATGCAGGAAACTGGCCATATGTTCCAGCTTAAAAACATTCTTCCTCAGCTTAACCCAAAGGAAGCCCTACAAAAACAAAACACTTCCAGGAAGAGGACCTAGGGCTATTGCACTGCTGCTGGTGAGCTCTGGCTATGTAGGAGCAGTACTGATTCCCAGGAACTGACACTCAGCATGCAGTGGAATTGTTTCAATGATATGCTGGGATATAAACACCTCTTCATAGAGCCAGTGTCTCCTACTCTCAGGACCCTTTATAAGAAGCTAGCCAGTATGACCCACTGGGCTTCAGGATATCATTTACCACCAGGGTTAAAATTCTTATTCAGGACCTTTGGACACAAGAATTTGGTTGGGATGACTAGACTGGACCTCAGCACCTAAGAGACAAGTGGTTAACCTGGGAAGAGGAAGTCTCTAACCTTCCACACCTGCACTTCCCTTGACCCTACTTTTCTGCCTGCATGATATGCCTTTTGTCACCAGAGAACTCCACGTATTCTATGATGCATGAGAGGGTAGATGGGTTCGTGGCCTACATCCACACAACAGCTGATCATGGAGGGATCCACACTGCCTTTGTGCAACCTAGTAGCACCTAAGGAACAACTGACAGTGCCCTGCTCTAACTGAATGCAGCCCTCACTGGTACTCAGATGGCCGGAGGGATCCAGACAGAGTTAACCATACTGATCAGCCACATCTTCCTCTGGTCTGATTTGACCACCATTTTGTATTAGTTCAGAGTCTTGCCGGTACATGGTTTTTGTCGTAATGCGTGTGACAGAGATTAAGAACCTGACAGATATGGCCAACTTGAGGTGTGCAGACTTGGCTTATAACCGAAGAGATGATCCAACCAGAGGTCTGACTCTTGCAAAACTAACACAGCCCCCACAAAGTTGGTGGAAGTCAGGTCCCATGTTCCTGGTTAAGAATCCTGATCAGTGGCCAGCAACCCCTACCTCTGCAGCAGAACCGGTTTAATGCAAGTTGAAAAGATCAGCATTTACTGGAGCCATTTCAGTTACCCAAGCCTTTCAACTCCTAGATCCTGGCCACGGTATTTCCTGGACGGATCTAATCCACCCCATCTGGGCCGCTGCATCAAATACCAAAACCTACTGCAAGGCTGCTGATTTGATAGCAGCAAAAAAGCTGTTCATTGCCTGAGCTCAAGGAGACTTTTTCCCAGATGAGGTTAAAGCCCTTAAGGTCAAATTGCCAATCCCTGCTGAAAGCCACCTGGCTTCCATTCTGATCTCAGAATGATGAGATCATGGGCTTTATTAGATTTGGTGGCAGACTGAAATGCACTGAAGTCTGGAATTGGAAGCTATTTGCCTAATCGTACTTGACCAAAGTAATTCAACAACACAGCTACTGATTCAAGTTGTTGATCAACAGTGGCTCCATCCTGGTCTTGAAAGTGTTTAAACTTACTCTGGTGACACTACTGGGAGCTACGTGTTAGGGAGGCTATCAAGAATGTTCAACATTCATGTAGATACAGTCAACACTGGTTTGTAAATCTCAGCATTCCAAAAATGGCTGTCGTGCGACACAGCTAACTACACCTGTAAAAGCCCCCATTCTATTCCACAGGAATGGACTGTTTTGGCCCATTTACTGTCGAGATTGGATGCCTCTAGGAGAAAAGATGGGGAATCCCATATAACCCTTTGGAGAGTCTGGATTCAGATGCCAGTCGTCCCTACATCGCTTCATTGCTCGATGGGGCAGTGAGACACATCCTTTCCAGTCTGGCCTAGTGAGTACTAAGGTCATGACTTACATTTTAGGGTGGCTGTGTTGGAATGTCTGGCAGTGACACCTCATGTTAAAGACATGAATTGCATCCATATGGGAAGCTGCCTTGCTCAGCAACAACAGCAGAATTAATAATCCACCACATTTTTCCCACTGTGAGGCTATGAACAGATTGTGAGAAACAAGCTTATGTACTTATTAGACACTGTTTAATTTTTGTTACTGGTGAGAATTGACTGCAAATTAAAGAACATCTGACCATATTTTAAATTTTGATATAATTGCAGGTAATTCCAAAGGGTTTACATTTTCTTGCCACTGGAGCATTTTTGATAATTCATAACTGAACATCATTTTCAACTCTTCCCATACAACAGCCCATGTAGCTTTTCTTTTTGAAATATTTCCATTTATTGTGTTTTTATCTAAACTAATGACCAATAAAGACAGAAACTTCTGTATGATGGTATACTACGTTATGAGCCTGTAACTTTTGGTTGTGTAATTTTAGACTGCCTATTATCCAAAGCTGTTTCTAATATTTCATCCAATTAATATACTAACTTTATACAGAGAAGGTACCTATTAGATATACCTACATTTAATCCATTACCATGGTACAGTTATAGCCATAAAATGACAACAGAATTGAATTGCTTATTGTTTATTGCAATCCAATAAAACACTCCCTTTTTATTTACATCGGAGTGGGGTTTGTCATTCTACAGTAGTTACTCGGTGTGTTGGCAATTTTTAATGTTCAATCCTTCAAAATTTCCACTGAGGTTCATTGATGCCTCAACACAACCATACTCTATCAATACAGGTGTTTTCACCTGCAGTGTCTCTTCTTATGACTGTGTGAGCAATCTACCTCATTCCCTGTTTTTTGCAGCTTTAAAGGCAGGACAAATTACACTGCTAACATTCTTATTGGTCCATAGAGATTGGTTACATGACGTAATTCTCATCAAAGTTCTACCCAACCCAGATCAACCCATTATTAAAACTTGAACCAGATTTTAATGTAAAGACTGAAAATGGGACTCATGACATTGCTATACTACCTGGTACTCACCATTAACAATCTGTCTCCAACTTGTAGCCGCCCATCCTTCTGTGCTGCCCCACCATCAATGATTTTTGTGACATATATGCTGTTGTCACCGGGGATGTGCTGGTTTCCCACTCCACCTGCAATACTGAAGCCAAGCCCTAATGTGTGTGTTTGTGTATACAAAAGTAGTTGGTTAGTTTCTCGGTATTGTGTCTGACATATGTTAGGCTTGAGCCAAAACATGACACCATGATATGATGATGTGCTTTGTGCAGTATATGGAACCAAATATATTCTAATAACTACAATACTTTAGACTTCTGTTAAACACTTCTTGCAGCCACTTCAAAGAGCTCTCTAGCTGTTAAGTCTAATCATTAATACACTAATACACAAATCAAGAAATTTGTTGAAATTTTATATGTACACTTGGAGATTATCTTACACAATTTGTCAGTGGATCAGTTTTACAATAAACTGAAGAGCTTTAAATACATGCTGTATTTTGGGTGAACTGCCTCCCACACACACAGCCGAGTAAAGCAACACCTTTTCATTAACTGTCTCACCCTGCAATATTATGTTCTAACATATTCTTATGTTGAGCAGGGCTACCCCTTTCTGTACTCTGTTCAGCAAAAGTTTTAGTTAAAATATATACAAAAACATGCTGCAGTTTAAATAAAACCAATGTGATTACCAATACCCATGAAATGTATTTACAGGACCATCAATTACAGGACAGATGTGATTATAAACTCAAATTAATCTGTATATGACTGTATGTCTTGAATTAGTAGGACTGTGTGTGTTTTAGCTCACCTTTTGGTCCTTTGATGAGTTTGATCTCAATGATGGTCTCTAGCATTGGCCTGCGGCGCCGCACATATAGTCGGACAATAGAACCTGCAACCTTCAGGGCCTCTACTGCCTTACTGTGAGAAACTTCAGACACATCTGTATCATTCACCCGCAGGATGCAGTCATTTACTCTGGAAGAGGAACATTGTGGATTTGTGACAATAATAATTGATAATAATTAAGAGCAAGGCTGCACTCATCCTGTGTCATTCTTCAAATACTGCCAGCACACTCACATACACACACACATATATATATATATATATAATCCCTTCTCAATCCCTCTAGGGGTATTGTCTTCCTTACTGAAGCTTGGACATCTAGAGGTCTGGGAGTTTGAGGGTTCTGTGCAGTATCTCTTCTGCTCCTTACACCCTGCTATCATGTGCTGACCTTTCTCAGGAGTGTCTTTGCACAGCCTGCACTTGGGGTCCTGTCTGGTGTGGTAGACCCCCGCCTCTTTTGATCTTGTACAAAGTGCCTGTCCTTGTGCTGCCATATATATATATAGGTATAAATTACAACACAATTAGATTATTGGTTCAAAGATGGTTTGGTTTTCAAGAACCTGTCGGAACTCTGACACTTATTTATGTCTGTACGTCTGTGATGTATTACAGAGCATCACAGTGGGTTAGAATGTGAGTGGGTGTGTGCATTTGGGTGAGCACACAAGTGTGTAAACATCAGAGCCAGCAAGCAGCTCAATTTGAACTACCCTAAGGCGTCGACCAAAAAATTCCATGCCTGGCAAACCTTGACATAACTCTCCTGGGGGTACTCGTAAGGACCGGCTGAGACTCAGTGCACACACACACAAGCATGCAAACACACACACACACACACACACACAAACACACACACAAGGACACACACACACACGCACACACACATTAACAAAATGCACAAGACACAAACATGCGCACACAGGTGCACGCACACACACATATACACACTATTTACATATCATGTCTACTAGCATTAAAAAAGTCTCTTCAACTCTATAAAACCCCTCAACTAAAACATTTTTCAACTGTTTCAAAAGTACTAAAGATACATATAAATTAGAATTAGAACCACCAAATGAAGGCAACTAAATGAACCAATAAAATGAAACACTCTCATAAAGTTTTATAGAGAAACATTATAGATAAAATATCAGTGATAAAATTTTGCGAGTGTTATGGGTTTATTCCTGACCACTTGCGTTCAGCTCTCCAAAACAACACCCTCCATGAGAAACACTTAAATGCTTCAAGCAGTCCCGTGACCCAAGCCAGTGCATTAAGTATGCTTAGTGCACTGCTACAGCGTCCTAGAGCAGTGACAGCAAGTGTGTCTGGCTTCTATAATGTATAATGAAAACCAAATCTCCATCAGGCTTCCCTCTTCACAGAGATTAGACCTCCCCTCCATCCATAATGCATCAGTCTCATTGGCCACCTTGGAGTCCTGACCATCAGTTTGGTCAAGTGTTATCTATGTCCAGCCTGTTTGTTCTGTGATCTGCTTGAGATTGATGCTGTACATGCATTACACTTCCCTCCAGCATCCGTAATCTCACGGTACTGCTCCAGAATTGCAGCTTGGAAGGAAAAAAGGAGCTGGTTTGCAACTTGACCCTTCCCTTATGGTCTCATATTCTTTCTGCATTGTAACTGGTTGTCTGTTCTAAATTTTACCTACAGTGTTTCCACACTTCCATCACTGATAAAGAATTTGATATACATGTGAATGTAGTTAGACCGTGAGTGATTTATCATAATTAGTGGGGTTTTCTCAAAATAGATGTACAATTGACTTTCAGCTGGTAATTATAAGCTTGCTGTGAATATGAAATCTTACAAAATCTCTATTAAAGCGGTTTCAATTGCATCAACAGTTTTCAGCTAAGTGAACTCTTTAGGTGATCTTTTTAATAAATTTTAATATTAAACTACCAAATTCTCGTTTTAATGTAAAAATAAAATGCCATTTGTTGCGGCCCCTACTGGTCTTTTAACAGATATATTATTATTATTTTTGTTGAGTTGATTTAGTTGAGTCCTTTCTGCTCACAGTATCTTAACATATGTTTAGATCGGTATTTTTACACTGCTTTTGAACAACCAAAGAAAAATCCAGATTTGTGTCAGATCATTAAAATTCTAATCTGGATGATTCTGTTATCCACACATTAAAAACAGGGCCCAGGTCTGTATAGCAACATTATGATTATTTCTGTTATTTCTCTGTTAAGTAGTTTAGAAATGCATTTGAAAAACAAAAATTCAAATCCAAATGCCAAACCTTTCCTGGGGTTTCTGTTTAATATTATAATAATCCTTGTCAAGCCTCAAATAAGTGGAGAGTCAATCCACAACTGTGACCATTTTTGGCAAAATAGTAGTTGTCTTATGGAAAGTAATGAATTTAATAGATAACATTTTTTCTAGATAAACATGCATTATTAAATCAACTGCCTCCATTGTCCTATAGTAAAATTTGGGATTAATGATACATCATGATGAATGCAGAAGGATAAACTAGAAAACCTATTTTATGAACACAGCCAGGCATGTGGAGATGTATTTGAGTACTGGCTCATGCACCTTTGCATTACATCAGAAAACCTCCAACCAATGTTCTAAGAGGCCAAACTTTTGTCAGTCAAACTGTGGCTCTTAAGTTTCTTACATAAGGTAAAGTGTTCATATTTATTTTTATTTATTACTAGACTAGCCAAGATCTCAGGTATCAGCTAAAGTAAACAGTATTTCCCCTTGAGTAAGCCTTTCACTCCAGTTGAGTGATTAATAATCTCAGGTTGTATTGTGCCTACTTGATAAACTCCTGTAGCAGAGGATCTGGCAGAATGTATCTATACTGTCTCTGTTCATTCAGAGTAATAGGGCTGGTACAGAAATATAACAGAAGCACCAGAATTAAGTTAATAGAAAAGAACATTTCTAAATGTCCATGGCAAAGTGATTGTTGCAAACCAAGCAGATGTTACTATTTAATCAAGTTTGTCTATGCATTAACACTGATGTGAGGGCTGTTACGTACACTGCCGTATAACCCGCACAATTCACATTCAAATGAATCTGTCAGACTTGCTTATTAATTTATATTATCTATTCAGTTTATGTAATCAAAATACTGTAATTAATGTCTGTGTTGAGGCATTTCATTTTATTGACATTAATTACCACAGCTACATCAGCATCCATAGCTCTTTCAGTGTCAAAAGCTCACATGACAAGGTGAACATGAATAACTCTATCTATAAAGATTCTAAGGTCGTTTCAAGCTATTCCTCCCCTGAAACATCGTGAACACGGGCTGATGCCGACCGCTCGTGTTGTGTGCACAACAGCAATGCTGATGAAAAACTCCTAAAGGAAATGATGAATTTGTTACTCTTGAAATTAAATAGATGGACATTTAATTTGTGTAGTAATCAGTTGTAGTTCATAAATATATGCTAAAATAGTTAAAAAAAATTATACATGTATCACTTATTAATACAGATGATACAAGTTTGTAGGATTCATAGAAATAGGGTTTCATAAGGGTCCTCTGAGAGCCATTATACTAGTGTTGTTGAGGACACGGATTTTAGTCTTCAAAACAATTCAGAAAACTGTAAAACACTGTTGTATAATGTTGAATCTAAAATATATTTTTATGAAATATTTCTGAAGGTAGATTATCCAGTGCTTTAGGGGAGGAATAAAAAGTGAAATGTTTAGTCTCCGAGTCATCCTCTTAAGGAGATTTCTGACATTGTTTTAGACAAATTTCTCAGAAGTTTTTTTTTTTTCTCTGTCAGTTCTGAAAATCTTTCAAGCTGTCTCTTATTACCTGAGTTGGGAAGTGTAAGTGACTGACCTCAGGCGTCCATCCTCTGCTGCAGCACCTCCAGGGATGATCTTTGTGATAAAGATGCCAGGATCATCACCGATGTGTGGGTTATCTGTCCCTCCAGCAATGCTAAAGCCCAACCCTGAGTTACCCTGCAGCCATGGAAAGTTTTCAGTGACAAAAAGGACTGTACAGGCAGAACTTATTCTATATATAGTGTACCAAAGTGCCAACACATTAACTGCAGATCTCTAACACAGTTTAAGGATAACTACATTCAGGGGTGTGTGTTTAGCATCTAATAGAAATAGTCCAACTGTAGATATAACACAATAAAACATGATTCCTGCTGTTGTAATTTCACTGGACAGGCAACAATGCTTGTTTGTTCCTTTAACACTCAGTATGCAATTTTTTCCCCCTCAAATATTTTTAAACAGCTGTGGTTACTAACCTTTTTAAGTGTATTTTTCTGGTGTATGGTCTCAAGTACCCTTTCATTAACAAAGATCAAAAATGTGTTTATCCACATTGATTCTAAACCAGATTTTTTTTTCATCTCTATTAATCAAATTTAAAAAATATTTAAAAAATATTTGGTTACAATAATTTTCAGATATTATCTTGGAATTGTCAATGCTTAGCCTTGTTTTCCTTTTTTTACAGTAGGTTGGTAGCAGAAGCTGGATATTTCAACCATGTATCCATTACTTTTAGCTATCCAATTTGACTTCTCACTTGTTAGCTACAGTAGTTTTAACATACTATCAATCATAGTGAGTGTTGCAGCTGACTAAGGTTGGTTGAAGACATGTCCTGTAAATGGTAAATGGGCTGCCCTTAAATAGTGCTTTTCTAGTCTAATCAACCACTCAAAGTGCTTTACACTACTTTCACATTCATCCATACACAAATTCATGTAGCGCTTTCTACACACACATTCAGGGCAATTTAGGGTCCAGTTCAACATGTGGATAGGAGGAGCCTAGGAATGAACCGCCGACCTTCTGGTTGTTGGACGACCTGTTCTACCAGCTGAACTCCAGCCGATCCTAATGGTATTTGCCTGTAGCAGCCTATAATACCTGCATTGTTTACCGAGGTTTAATGATTATTGTGACAGTAGCAACAGTATGCCGAGGATCAGCATCAAATCAAGCAATAATCCTATTAGTGTGTTGTGGATATCGACGATTCCGGATTTTAATTAATTAATTTCTAGTTTCTAAAATCAGCTTTATCCCCTTGTAATTGGAGAAGAAGCCCCTTAGAGTACTAGTACCACTGGTACTACTACTATTAGACAGCACTTTGCAAACAACTAAAATATGTCCTTGCATGCATCCTCATTGCCTTTAAAGTATGCATTTAGCAGAGGCTGCTTTTCTAAATCTTGATCTTTAATTCTGTTAAAAGCACAAGCAGCAATCTCTTTAAAAATTAATCAAATATTGATGCATGATTTAATGGCATGACTTTGTTGTGTCACTGTTCTCACTATGATTATAAAGTGGTCAGATGTGTTAAGTCTTCAACTTGCAATTAAAAAAATGGCCCTGGCATCCTACTGTAAGCCACAGTCACAGCCTCTCTCCTGAGTTAACCTGGCTCTTTATAATCATGATATTAATGTGAAATATTGTATTTATAAGTGTTGGCTCTTCACATCAAAATCCCCTCAATGCACCATAACAAAATGATAGTAAAGCTTTGATAAAATTGTTAGCTGTCGGAAACAGCAGCTTCTCCTGACTATAAAACCTAGTGAGTGTACCTGCAGGCCTTCGCTGCCTAGAAAACTGAATCAAAAACAGTTCTCCATGCTGATCACATAACTGTGCTTCTGGCTTTCATCTGATTGTTGATGATAAATTTGGAGGTTGTGGAAAATGGATGAAGGCTGACTACTGTATGTATTAAACCTTATCTCTCTAAAGCCCAAGTGCAGGCTTTCCTTTTTGTTGGCTGGTGATATTAACCTTTGCTGTTGCTCTGGCTTTTTTTCGGCTGGCTTATTCTTTTACTCATGCTGCAATTATTTCTTCCATTCTGGGCCTGTTATTGTCCACTTACTCGGTAGTTCCATCTCAGTGACTTCAAGATTCATTTACAAACTCATGACAACTCCTTTTGCCACATCTGCTTCGTTTTAATAGGGCTGCAAGGGATAAAACTGTTCCATGCCTTGCTTTATATCAAAAATCTGAATTAATTCATTTTCAAGTCAAATTCCCTTCCAGTCCATGTAAGATGGAGAGCTGCAAAATGAGACTTCAGAACTATGTATAAACCATGTTAAATCTAGCTGTTATGATCATTCCAATTTTTACTAACAATAAGCTATTTTAGGTTAGGAGATGTGCAACTTTGGCAGTATATGTATGTAGTTTAATTCTTCTCATCGTTTTGATAGGGTGATGTGGAAAAACTGATCCAAAAGCTAATCATGGAGTATAAAAGTCCAAACTGGTCCAATAGAATTCATACCAGGAGAATTACGCTTCTACCACATTCATTTTAGATAGTATCTCATGATATACAGTATACACAGATTACCATGCCACACACTGAGTGCAGATCCTTTTGTGAAACAGCAGGAATGTTTTAACTTCCCTCTATCATGACTTAGCAATATTTTCAAGCCTTCACGAGACCATTTCACTCTACTTCAGTGATTTTCTGAGATTAAACACAGCTGTAGGATCTGAAGTACTCACCCGCTCTAGAGTGATTTCCTCAAACTCATATTCAATTTCTGTGCCATTGACCTGAGGAAACAAGAAATAGATTAAGCCAAGACATTCACTGCATTTTCTTAGTCCTTCAAACATTGCTTTAAGATGAAAATTAATAACAGTGCTGCTGAATTATTATACTGATTTATATTCATAAGGGTTATATTAAGCAACTCTAAGGCCCACTCTACATACTTGATTCAAAGGTGACAGGTGTTTTCCAGGGCTACTTGTTCTAAATAGGCCCTGCCCTGACAGAAACAATTTAAGGTGTATTTTTGCATGGAGGTTAGCAACAGGGTTTGGCTCATCCTGTATCTCACTGAGATGATTAATAAACAGCAAGTGCTTCCATTATTATGCATTCATATAACACAAAAGTACATATCATATTCCCAATTAAATATAATTTTTAAGTAGCATTAGATATTAGTATCAGAACTTCATATGAATATGGAAGCAAGCAAGACCTGAAGACTTAATTAGGAACAGCAGTGAAATATGGACAGTGTATAACAATATATGGACAGTTCATAACAATATAAACAGTGAAAGAATTTTTTCTGATGTTGCTATATGTTGACTCTTCAGTTCATCAACGAAGATCTATCACATGAACAGTGCCTAAATAAAAGTATGTATGGTGGCCTGGCATGAAAAAAAATAGCTACTGGATGAGGCAGATGCTCTTCTGTCCCTATTTCTATATGAATTATAAATGTATCTTTAACTGTTAACATAAGTAACATTGACAACTATTATCATGGAAAATATACCATCTTTTAGCGCCCAATCCTTTTTTGGGATTTTGGGAATTCAGTTCCTGTGTTGCACAGACTCTTCATGATTTGTTTTGATATAAAATACTGCGAATAGAATGTAGAGATGAAGGTCTTTAGAATGTCTTTTGCTGGTCTTTTATTCATGACAAACATCAATAATTCAGCACTGTGACCTAAATTTGTTTTACTAAGATAAGTTACACAATCAAAATCATCTCAAACTCATTAGTAGAGCAGAAAGGACCGATTCTTTTTTAACAATGTGGTTTTACTCAAGTACGCTTTAATCTGCTGGATGTATTCATCTTCTACTGAAAATAGTCTAATAAGAGAAGTAAAAAATAGACACAAAATTCAAACTCACATAAGGAACTGATTCCAAAGTGTCTGTGTTGACAATTATAGGGGCAGGGCTGGCCTGTAAGAGAGACAGAGAGGGAAGGGGGAGGAAAGGGAGAGGAAAGACTTGGGTTTTAGTATTAGAGACGCCTGTACCCACCACTGTCCTACTTTCTATAAATGTTTCTAGGGGACAAGAATGTGGACCTCTGTATCATCAACAATTTAACAGACTGCCATTTGCTGGATAACACCGTAAATACTCCCCTCTCATGCATAGCACTCTGTTAAGTGTTATTATAGATGAATAGGTTTAACAAGAGAGACAGATGAGAACATGGGCAGTAAACAAGTGGATAGCATGTTGATATGTAAATCTGAAACCTTACTGATAGCAAAGATGCTGCCAAAGCATAGTGACTGAAGAATTTCTGATTTATACAGGGCAGCTGCCTGTGTTGAAATGTGCCATGAGTGACTGGAAACGTAAATGTTCACCATTTAAAGACACCAAGTGCAAGAATGTCAAAACCTATTCAAATAGCTTTCAAGTTCAAAATGTCTTTCCTCTGCACCTGTTATAGCTCTAACAGGTGCTCTTTAGTCTGTATTGTTTATAAGTTTGACCTTGAAGCAAGTAGTAATATTGCTGTCATTAATTGTGTAGTTTAAAATTAAGAACCCTCGGACACAGTACAAACAAATAGGCTTTCTCCTTTTGGCCTGTAAAAATGAGCCGATGGTTCAAGCAAAAAAACCCAGAGAGGAACTCTGAACTGTTTTGGCCACATCATGACTGAACATCAAATTAACAGCAGTTCATTTTACAGTGTGTAAACAATGAGCCCGATGTATGAGACTCCCTTCAAAAGATGTTGCTCAAGGAACTATTTATACACTCCTTTGAAATTTATCCTTTGATTTTTGTCCCCACAAGATTAAGAAATCTTCAACAATATAGGGCAATAACAAAAGTAAAGGCCTTGTCATTCTCCTGTGTACAGTCACAGGCTGGAAACCTATTTTACACATGGAGATACAATGAGCTCAGTACTATCATACTGTATGAAGCTTTTCTACGCCCACACACAGATTTATGTCCCTTGTGAAGTTTCAGAGTGCCTTACAGACTGCGTACCTGCTGTGCATCTGACTGACTTGAGGCAATAATAGATTAGATGGCTTGCTTGGTCATCTGTCCAGTGAAAGCATATGTTTTCAGCAAGAGCCTCAGCCTGTTCACTGATGTCTCCATCAGAACTTTCATGCTGCAGAAACTACTAGTTAAATGAGCCAGCTGCTATGCTAACATACTCTATTGAACTGGCTGCTTCTATATATTATTCACAATTGGTTGATAAATGACTCATGCATATGCCCAGTTTTGTGCTTAAACCATGTGTACCCTCATTTCTATGCACAGAATCCAACTATCAGTTTTTTTTCTTGTGCTGTAGAATGTTAACACATTTAGTAATGCTGCTGACCAGGTGCAAAAATCAGTGTTACTGTTAGCCATATAAGGATGATTAATTGTTGATCGTTCCTGAAGATGTGCATTTGAATTTTTCTATGATAAAATATGTAATCATTTCTCGTAAAGTAAATTATATATAATAAATTATATGATTAATGACTCTGTTTGTTATTACTTCTCAAATACTGCTCACTACTACTACTACATACTGAATACCAGTTGGCTTAATATCAGAGATCTAGATGATAATAATTCAATTGTAATAATGACCTTTATTTTTGACAGTGTTAATTTTTCATGATTTGACTATTTAACTTAGCTTGAATCTGTTAAAATGTGTAACCTTTTGAAAGCAATTTAAAGCAAATTCATCACCTATGAATTACATTGATAATTTTATACTTTTTTACATTTTCTTAATTTCATATTTTGTTTCGTCTTTCTGTTATCCATTAGGTGTGGGTGAAAGTTTGTGAGTATGTGTGCATGTGCTCTGTTTGAGTGAAGTATTTTTATTTAGGGAGGATTCATATTTTTGCAATGTGAGAGGCCTAAATGGCTTTTTTCTGGTATGGTTCCTTTATGGATTTTATTTTTATTTTTTTCAAATACACAAATGTATTTTCTGTATTATTATCTTTTGTACTAATCACTCCTGTATGTGCTAATCAAAAGTATGTCCTCATTCTGAAAATAAAGCTGAATTTGACTTAAAATCAATAACCAATTCAGTTATTCACGCATGCAACTAGACAGTCTAAACATCTTCATTTTCCATTATGTTCCAGTAATTTGGCTGAAGTTTTAGAGACCGAAGTGCTGTTTTGTAAAAATTAAACTTGATTTATACCAACTATGTATTTTTTTCTTTTTCCCCTTTTTCTTTTTTCTTCCTTTTTCTGTTAGTAGTTGTCTTTCTGTCCCTAATTGTTTTTGTTTAGTGTAATTGAATTCAAGATTTTTGGAGAGGTCTTTATATAGCTTCCTGCCTCATGCAAGCTCTTGTTTACTTTGGATTCAAGTATGTCCTAGGGCATGTAATTAGAAAGTATTCAGACCCATTGCACATTGTTCTATTTCATGTTCAGGTAAGCTGTAAGAAGTGCAGTTAAGATACATTTCAGTAATGAGCATCTTCCATAAAAGATGTAGACAAACCAAAATAATTCAAAGAAAAACAAATAAAACAACTAAGCAAACAAAATGGAACCAACAGGCCACTTCAGCAAGTCAATTTGAATGAATAAGAAAAATGTCACAATGATTATTTAGATTGTCGAAGACCTGCAATAATTATCCACATATTCCAAAGGTTAATTACCCCAAATTATTATCATTTTCAAGTCAAAAGAAAAACAGAGTGTCCACCACTAAAATGATTCCATCAACATGTTTCACACTTGATCTGACTGAGCTCAAGTAAGCTCATATCAATTAATCGTTATTTTTGCAGATTAGTGAATATAAATTAGATCTAAACCAGACTGCGATATTTTAAAAATCACTTTTTAGTAGATGTGAAAGTAGACAGAATGAACTCGTGTCCCTCTATGATCTTTTTTCCAGTTTTTTTAGAGGCATGCTGTCATCCCAGGTAACTTTCTGCCCTATTCTTACTACTGAGTTCTTATTACTGAGTTGCAGCTGTTTTATCTCAAGCTGAATAATGATTCTTTTATTTCTCTCCAGCACAGCAATTTTAAGATATTTTGCCATTTTTAGAAAAAGACATTCTATCTAGCTATCAGCATGTATTTATTACAGTAATAGCACCCACCTTATAGATCTGACATTCAACATTAATGTCCCTCGGTTGGTGTGTTGAGGTAATTGATATACAGCATCCAGCTGTGTAGGACTGAAAATCCACAAAATGACTGAAGGCAAATAGTGTTTGTGAGATGAATGATGAGAGGGTTTAAGATGCTTCTGCTTGTTGTGCAAGGACACTGATGATATGAATGATTTCGTAGCGGTTCTGAGAGAGAGCAGAGTGCATTTCAAGACTTAGCTCTATTCTGTCTTCAAACAACACAGTATAAGGGCATGTGCATCCCACAGTGTATTCCTTTTGTTTTTACTAGTTACTGTCAAAATTAAAAAATACTCATTTTAACAGCACAAATGTTTTTTTTAAAACCCAGGTAAACAGTCTCCCACATTTGTATGCACTTATATACTACTCCTCCATAATGCGTATAATGCTTCTCTAAAATTTCTATTACAGAAACAGGAAGAAACAAACAAGCTCTTGTACAGCAAATTTCCTTCAATTATGCTAGAGAGCAGGAAGTTCAAATAATCTGATTGTAGGCCAGGAGAATCTGTCATTAATCTTATTTCTGTCACTGGATGCTTTCTGCTGACCATTTCCTGTTATTTGCCCAGCAATTGTGCAGGTCAGCAGAGTGGGAAGGCATGGCAACATTGTGAGCTGTACAGTAGTGAAGATGGGTAGCCTTTAACATATTACAGGTTAGTTCTGGAAGGGAAATCACACAGTCACATTAAGTATTTAATGTTTTAAAGAAAAAAAGTTTTACTTCTCTGAACTATTATACCATAAAGTATTTAATACCTCATGACATAGATACACCGAAGAGGCAATGGCCACTTAACTGCACTCATAAATTGCATGCGTAACTGAACTTAAGCACATTTCTCCTCTTGTTAATGCTTCCTAATATCACCACGTGATCAACTGCCTCAAGCACCACAGCATATTAAGCCAGTGGTCCAGCAGTTTGGCAACACTGTCACTGATGTGTTGAGAGGCTTTCAAGAAACTATAAACCTTAAAAGTGATAAAATATAAAAATATAATTTATTTATAATTCTGCCAACACATAAAAACTTTCACATTTTAGTGCTATGCAGTCAAACTAAAGGCTGAACGCAGAGTGCTGTAATAATCAGGGTAGTTGTCTCAGATGAGATGCTCTCAGATGAGAGGCTCTCCTACATGGCTACTTTTTCATGTGTATCATTCTACAAAACATTTAAATAAACATAAGGATGGACTTTTTTCTATTTGCTAAAATGTTGTGTTGTTATGTTGTGTAGTCTTTTCTTATAAACTTTCACTCAGATATTGACTGAGATGAGGAATTAGTAAACCCTTACTCCTATTATGAAAAGCTACAGAAAGCAATGATGTAGAGTGAGTTGCTCATATTTCTTCAGTAGAGCCTTGTGCTCGTGTAGAGTTTTGCTCAATAATTCATTGGCACCTCTATGTACAGTGGCTCATGGAAACACGGGAGCATATCAATAATTCACTGGCATCTCATGTAAAAATAACCAACAACACATTCTTAGATGTGGGGGCTTTATGACTACGGTTAGAGTGAGGGGAAGAAAGATGGAGGAGTGTGATGGAAATGAACAGATAAACTAAGCTAGAAGAATGAGGAAACATAAAATGCCACTGACACTATGTTCAAAGTGGAGGTTCATTGGTCCACATTTCTGGCCAGCAGAGATAATACCGATGGATTACTTGGGGCCTAATAGGAAATGATGAACCATCATTTATCTCTTCAAGTGTATTAAAAGAAAGTAATAATTAAGAATAACCACAGCAATAACCACAAGTATTAACAAGTGAAATTAGAACAGGTTCAATCTTGTCAAAAATGATTCTGACATTAAACACTGAAAATTTGGAATTTCCATTAAAAATTTGCCTTTACAGTTTATCACTACCACTACTGCAGATTGTCTGAAATATGTCTGCTTTTAGTATAAATGTATTTTCCCTCTATCTCCTCTTTTTTTCATACAGTACCTGTGTTGCAGCTTTTGCCCACTGTCCAGCTCCAAATATTTCAAGGGAAGGGCAATAGCTAGAAAATGCGTAATGTAGACTCATGCCACAGTTGCTATTTCCTTGCCTTGCTCTTCCCTTAGCTACAATATGGATGGCCTCCCATTACCCCCTTGTGGCCTGGCCTGAGGTGATTTCACTAATGTTGTGGTTGCACAAACACCAAACACCCCAGCAATTAAATCCAAAGTAATGATTTGCTTTTGCAATACATCAATTTTTTATATGAAGCTCCTGTAAATGTTTCAGTTTTATCTCATCTGAAAATACAGCTCCATTTTGCTCAGATAAGCAGCCTAAATAGGAACAGATGTTACCACATTTAGTCATTTTTACACATTTACAGCAAATGTCTCACTGACACACAAAGAAAAGTTCTGCTCATTGAGCCTTAAACTAAGAGAATGTTTAGATCCAGATATCTTCATAGTTATCATTTGTCATCATGGCTGCCATCAGAACCAGGCATTTCTTTGTGTACAATAGTATCTCAAAATATAAAAAAAAAAAAAAACAAAAACAAAAACAAAAAACAAATGGGAAAGGCCATTATCAAATTTAGGCAATGCATCTGTTTTATGGTCAATATTTGTGTACGAATAGTTATGATATACATCTAACTCATAGTCCATGTTGGTTTGGTTTCAATGCCATTAATGGTGATAAACATAGGTGTTTTTGTACCGCACCATAAAGAGATCAGTGCTAGTTAATGTGATGCCTTTACTTTGATTTTGCAATGGACCTTAGGTTGATTTATACTTAAAGCAGCTCTATCCTTATCATCATATATGTAAGCCAATAAGTTACAAGAAACTTTAAGACATGAATACCAAAGATAAGTTTGAGTTGTAAAAATAAGAAAATGATAGTATCTGTGAATATATAATTATATTTTTTTAAACTCTCTGAAGTCGTATGGGGTCACAAATTCAGTATCGGTTAGACGATAATCCTAAATGCTGAATTCTTTCATTTATTTCAAGCAATCTTTAATATGCTACACTTTGCAGCAGATGGAACAGTTGCTGTATGCCAAGAACTAGAAGTAGAAAAGATTCCATGAGGCTTTCATCACATATTCCAGTTTCTGCTCTGGCAATCAGATGCAGATTACAAGCATTGTTCATTGCTCTGATTTTTGATTAGATGGACGCATGACAGACGCAGTTGACTGAGTTTAACTTGAAATCAATTTCACCAAGGCTAAAAATTTACCAGATATTTTTGAAAAGTGGAGCTAAGTGGATGTGTATTGTATTGGGAAAGGTGCAGGTGCAATCTTAATATTGCAGGTTTTGTTAATTAAAGGTAACTTGATATTGCTGTCTGACTGGCTTCCTTTGTCAACACGACTTAGTATAATTTAAGTCTTTTGTCTTGTAGTGTTTTTAAATTATTGCCATTTTGTCCATACGCTTGATTTCTCTTGACTAAATGATGTGAAACAAAATATCTGGTCTAGATATGGACAGGTCATTTGGGGGATGGGATGGGGTGGCACCCCTAAAAATGCCTTGCCACCCGAGGTTTGGGCAATCTAATTAAAAAATATGAAAATGAAAAGCCCATAAAAAAGAGAGTTTGCACACAACCCTTTCTACAATGGGCAGCAGCTCCATTTTCTTTCTGCCAGCCCTGGTAGATTTCAGTTTAGCCTCCAGAACAACTGCTGATGGGTTTTTCCTTCTAAAGGTGTGTGTTGGGTTGCCAGCTTTAGTAGAAAAACAGTATGGCTGGAGATGGATAGTGGCGGGGTTTTAGCGTGTTATGTTTAGCACTAGTAACTTGTGTTACCTGCAGCTTCAACATCTCTGAAACTGCTCATTCTGCAGACGGACATGTCCAGATTTCAGATCAGTCATGCAAGTGCAAACTACAAAAAAGCACTAAAGCAAAAGCACTAAAATCACTTGCTCCAAGCCCCAAACAAATTTAACATTCCTCAGCATTGCTGTGACATTTCATTCAAAGATCTGTACCTGAGAGGTTTGACTACATTGTTCAAATAGAGGCTCAAAGAAAATTATTTTTGAAAATTGATCAGTATTTTACTAGATATACGCTGGATATGTTGGACTATTGGCAACACTGAATGCATGACTTCACTGAGCATAAGTGAGAGAAATGGTAAATATCTTTATTTGTAGGTCTCTACATTACTTTCTTTCACCAATTTGAAAAATAAATATATATTGTACATAGTTATCTCTCAAGAGTAGCAAAAGAAATAATACATAAGTTTAAAAATAACACATTAAAAAACACACCTTAATGCATATAATTAAATAATCTTGTCACAGTCAACATCTGTTAGGACTGGCGTATGTGAAATTATCTGAAAAGTTGCTACGGCCATATTTCATACTACGTGATGGGCTTATGAAGATTTGAAAATAAAATGATTGATTTCTAATGCCAAATCTATTTCTATATGTACATATATACATACATATATACACACACACACACACACACACACACACACACACATATATATAGGTACACTTTTAAATTTCTTTCACAAAAACAAATCTTAGTTCAGTCACAGTTAAAATTAAGCAATTTTGACTTATGACTTTACTGGAAATGCAGATGTGAGTAACGAAACACTGATGCTTTACAGCCACTGACAGTGAAATCTCTCAGAAATGTCACTAACGCTGATAAAATCCTTTAGGACACCAGTTCTGAAAGACAACACAAACAGTGCTTGTGTCTCTAAATAAGAAGTCTTTCATAATTGATTTCTGGTTTTAATTTGACATACAGCAACTATATACTGTGGAAGACTGGCTTGTATACTAAAGAAATAAAACATATGAGAACATCACTGGGTTTTTCAAATCAATAAAACAGTTCCATAGCTTCTTAACAAAGCCTGAAAAAGAAGGTCTGGTATCCTCCAGATCCCCTCCACCCACTGGAAAGAGGTTTTAAGCCTCAAACTATTATTTTACATAAATGCACACTATGTGTAAATCATATCATTTTTACTACCAGAAAAAAGAGGAGCATTCAGTTTTTGTTCAGCATGGAAAAACCTCAGATTAGCTGGTCCTTACAAGTGGATTGGAGAGGTTTACATCAAAGTTTAACAGAAAGACCACTCTTAAGCTGCTGAGTAAGAAAACAAGGCATCTTATTAATGATAGAAGTCCGTACTACCATTGACAAAGTGATGTACTAGTACAACATTTCTTCCCTTCAACAAAAAGTGCAGCAACAAAATCTCCTATATCATAATTTACCTTAATTCAAAAACAGAGTCGAGATCAATCCAATGGTTGCTAGTCCTGATGGACACGACTGCTGATGTACTCTGGTAATAGTAGAATTTTACCTGATAGTGCTCCTGCCAACTCTGGATGCAGCCACACTCAGAGGGCCACAGATCACAGCTCCCCCCCTTGGCTCTTACTGCCGCCAAGCGGCTTGGGCTCCTGGAGGAGGTGGTGTCCAAATGCCAAGCTGCCATCCGACCTCCTTTTCGGGGAAGGGTGGCACCACCAGGCAAAGATCCATAATGGTATCGCTGGCATGGACGATGATGATGGTGATTGCTCGGGTGCTGGGGATGCCAGCTGAAACATGGCACCTCCCCACAGTCACCCCTTCCAGCCAGGTACGCAAAGCAACTCTGCTGTTTGTTCAGGTAAAGAGTCATGGTGCCGCCACGCTGCTGCCACACAACACAAACCTCTGCTAACTTCACCACTTTGTCTTTTGCTTTGTTTTGTCCCTCTTCTGTAGATTCAGTGTACAGTCATCAAACACAAGACATGGTCCTGCCTGATGTATGAATTGCTCACTCTAACAAAATGAATGATGAATGAACCAATTGGCTGGCTGGCTGTTGTAGCTTTACAGGCTACAGAGGGTGCGTGCGTGTGTGAATGTGTGTGTGTGTCAGAGCTTCTGGAAATGGGAGAATGATACATGAGATGGAGAAAGAAAGAGGACCAAGCGGGCAGAGAGAGATAAAGAGGGACAGAGGGAGATACTGAATGAGAGTGAAACTGAGCAATGGCAAGGGAAACAGGAGAGCTGAGTGAGAGAAGGCTTAGGATGAGAAAAGAGGAAAAGGAGGGGGATGAATAAGAGAGAATGATGGGAAGGAGAAAGGCTGATAAGAACAGCAGGAGACAGGGAGAGAGGGAGAGAGAGAGAGAGAGAGAGTTGTCTGTGTGTTGGCTGCCATCCCTCTGTCAATAAATGACTCAACTGGCAGTGCTACTTGACAGCATCTGCACCTCTGGGCAGAAACTAGTGATCGTTGGTGTTGCTGGGAATTGGAGGCAAGAGGGGCTTGAACTACAAATTCCTGGACTGAATAAAAGCTGTGTGACATCAATTCCATACTTAGAGCTGCACAAATTCCTAAATTTTACCTTAATAACTTAACAATAAAACAATAATATGTCAGCTTATGTTTTATGCAGCTTTTTGAGGAAGTCTTCTGCCCTCAAGTGGCCAAAAAAGTAGTTAAAGCAGCGTCAAAATATTTATAAATTATTGGTGGATCCTGATCAAAAATGAGTCTCTAATTTCAAAATGTAGAATATCTGGCTTTCTTTAAATACAAGCAAACAAAGAAATACCTAAAACCAACCAAAATAAACAAACAAAGAGCTACTAAATGGGGAGGACTAAACATTAAAGATCTAGAGGTAGAGTCTGTTCCTTCTTCCGCGATACAACCAGCCATCTAGGACAAAAAAAGTAGACTTCATTATCTATGTCACTGTCACTATAATATTTCTTTCCTTCTTTCAAGATCTTTCTCCAAGGATACATAAACAAAAAAACCCAAAAAGGAGGAGCGTAAAAGTGCATCAGTCCCACAAGCCAGTGATCCAAACCTTTAAAACCCAATCTCACAGCCAAAGAGCAGAGTGAAACGAAAGCATGTGTTGTTAGACATTAAAATTACAGGAAGCATGCTAATCCAATCTATTCAGAAACTGCATTTCTTCACTCCACCGCAACCACTTCTTCAGTCAGATGAAATCCGGGTAACGGGGCTTTTAGTTGCAAGCAAATGAGGCTGAAACATCCAGCTGCTTTAGCATCAACATCAACAGTGATGTGAGAAAAGAAAATATACTGTATGCTTCACAGAGCCTGAAACACACGAATGCACATAAACCATGTTTATTCTGAATTCTCATGTGGATTCTCATGACATCATAATGACAGCTTTCCATATTGTGATATAAAAAAAGGAGCTTTAGCTGTGGAGAGATGTCTAGTTCTACTGCACAACACAGGACTGTCATCACATGGTCTCATATGCGATGCTTTAGTGTGGGCGTTATCATTACCAATTCCATCTACCAGAGGCGACAGCTACAATACAGTCAGTGATGGAGAATAATACCTCATTAGTGCTTAGTCAGGCAGTGAAGAGCATGCCCTCGTTGGGTAGAGAGCATCAGTGGGCAGCCTGAGTGTCTGTGTGTAATATTGTAACCAAAGATAAAGAGTGTGTGGGAAGTAGGGGGCATGGTTGGAAGGTTGGGTAGTCAGAGGAGAAATGTACAAATCAACAAACACATCTCTCAGCTCATTTGAGATTTCTGACATCCATCCTTCACTATAGGTGACTATAGGTTTTATATTTACAACATTATCAGAGATTAAAGAAACATACAACTTTTGGGGTTAAAAGGCACTATGTGATCTATGACATTTATTGAGATTTATCAAGAACATGTACGTCCTGAAAAAATATTCAAACCTGAAACCTCATCAGCATGCTACATCCTATTTCACAAATTTGGGAAAAAGTCTTGAAATACCAGTGGAAGGAAAGATGGAAATCAAAGCTTTCTAAAAAAAACACAAACACAATCTTAAAAATTAGAATCTCAGAAATGAGCCACAGGCATGTTTTAGACACTGCTACTGATTAATATGCACAATACTTATTGTCATTTTGTGATGCAATGGAGTAAAAACTCACTGCTGCTAAAATGTAATCATCTCAGTTTAAGCCCTTGGCATCCAAAAATTCTTTCACTGCTGCTTTATAAATATAAACCAGGTGAAATGATGATATACTGATGTCCAGTTACAATTTGAGAGAAAACATGCTTTTCACATTGTAATACTACATGGCAGTGCCATATACTGTATGGGAATAAAAGCTGGAGACTAAAACCAATGCAAGAAGCTATCACATTCATGGTTTTAAAGGTTGGGTTTATTCCTAAGTAACACAGCAAGGCTTTTTGCACGGGAAATTGATGATTAGCTTGTGGACATTAGAATGCTGGAAGTTTGTGATTTAGAGCAGGCTTGTGGGTCTCATTGCATGTTGTACTGTGTTTTTACTTATACATTGGTTGAAATTATTGGCACACCTGAATTTTAAGTAAATTCAAAAAATCTTCAGATTAATCAACAGATTAACCAATTTTTTATGATGAGAATATTGAATAAAATGTCAAAAAAAACAACAACAAATGATTCTTTTATATAGTTAAACTAAAAAATACCAAAACATAAAATGTATGCCTGACACAAGTTTTGGCATCCTTTAAGAGAATTTAAATTAGTTTCTCAAACAAAATAAAAAACAAATAAGACGCATCTGTGCTAAATTTTCAGTGTTCGCATGACCTGAATTAACTAATGAATATTTGTTTTACTGCTGATTGTTTCCATTTCTTTTTCACAGAGGTGAAGGCAAGAACATGAGACCTTGCAAGACTGACATCATAATCTGTCATTTCCACCTAATATTCATCTTGATATCACATCTCACTAAGACCATTTCTTTTTCTGATTCACTGATTCAGTAAGTTATCAACGCTACTCATGCATCTTGTCATCTTCTAGATTTGCACTTGTGTGTGGCCTTTTATTACTAGTTTAAAATCCTATCTCACATAAAGTGTTTTCTTCCCCAACTTTTCTTTCCCCAACTTTAATTTCAGATAATTTCTTCTGTTTCAGTTATTGATATCAATTCAGGTGTGACGGTTATTTGTATATATTTCAATTTCCTCCTCCCACATTTTGTGATTTTGTGCCTCTGGAAGAGGAACACTTGAAAGTAGATATTGAATGACACATGCCATTTTTAGTGATGCTACTTCTTCTTCCACTTTACCTGGAATCTTTGGTGAAAAAAGACAAATACATTTGATTGTGTAGCCCTTAAGAAAGAGCTGCAGATCCCAAATAAATATCCCGCTCTCAGCAGATTAGGCCTTTGTCACTAAGGAACACAATCTTCAGTGCAATGAGGAGGAGAACTCACAATAGGAACGTTGAACTGCTTCAACAGGCCATTTTCCCCTCTTGTGCAGTCAACATGTGGCCTGTTTTTCATGCATGGACAAGTGATTACATTACATTACAAAAGCATGATTAACCATTTTGGGCCCCCATCAGCTGCAAATAATGTTTTAATAAGACATTTTCAATCAAAGTGTGCTGTATAGCTCAACATTGCAAGTGCATGCAATGGAGTCAGAGACAATGCTTTTATCGAGGTATGCTGACTTTTCTAGATGACATTGAAATATAGACAAAGAAATAGACATAGAAAATCAAGTGTAGTATCCATTAATTGGAAGACGCATTTGGCTGGATTCACAACAAAATGTAAATGCAATGATATGCATTAACTATAGATAAAAAATACAATTGAAATCTCCCCAGGAAACAAACACAGTGCATCTTAGTTTAGGTGCCAATGAATTAATGGTGCACTGAAATCTTGACTGAGAAACAATGTACTGCAGAGGGGTGCACTTCTTTTTATGCGATACATCTAACATGCCACATGGGGGCACTTACTGTACAGCTTCAAGTTGTAGTCCTAACTAACTAGCAGCATTTAATTTGTATCCTTAGAGAAAATCCACAGCTGTCAGCATAAACAAGTCATACAATAATGTGTTATCATGGAGGAAGAGGAAAGGAAATACAGTTTTAGAAATGCTGCTGCCTTTTTTACTCACCCTGATCAAAATGTAAAATACCTGTCAATGTGTTTTCCTTTCTCCATTTGGAAATCCACCTGTTTGTGCTTAGAGCAGGCATGTTCCACTCATTCACAGCCTGATAGTCAGGCCCACTTCATCTCCAGCTTTAGCAAAGATCCAAACAAACTAAATTGTATTTTTAAAAACATGCTATACAAAACTTTTTAGTAAAGGGATGGTCAGGCCATCTGGTGTGTTAGGGGTTGTCCCAGTGAAGCCAGTCAACCTGTGACACAGCAGCAAACACTGATAACAAAAAGGCAGAAAATTGCTCTGTGTTGTTTTTCCTGGATCATACTGTTTGTCTAACTCCATGCAGGTGTGTAGGTTTGTCTGTGTATGTGTATATATTTGAATGTGTGTTTATATGTGTCTGTGTGTCTCTGCGTGTGCTTGTGTGTGTGTGTGTGCATGCGAGTTTGTTTGACTAAGTCACGAACACCCCCCTTCAGCTCCAATTAGGTAGATTCTCTCTTTGATTTGGAGAGTTGACAGTTAAAGACAGACAGACTGTATTGGCTATTTATTCTCAGTGAGTCCACCTAATAAACTATCTGACATTGTGCTTCACTCAGCATTTTGGAGAGACAAGTTACCCAGTGTAAATGTATAAACAATGCAAGCTAGAGAGTAAATGTGTTTGAGACCTTCTATGATCTCCAAGTTGCCAAGATCAAGTCATAATGACTATACCCTATTTTATCCTTCCTGCTCATTGATGAATGAGAGGCCATAACTGTAAAATTATTTAAGTGTTTACAACCAACAAGATAAACATAGAATGACGGATTATGTTCTATACCATTAAAATAGCTAAGTGCTGTTTGGTAACCAATATGACTGCGTAAAATATCTGACCCCAGCTGGATAGTTTTGCTTTCACAATAGCCAACAACTAGGCTGAGCTGGGAACAGCACCACGTGAAATAAAAAAAAAAGAAAACCTGAGGAAACCTGTTTACACTGACAATTGATATTAGTTTCAGAAAGGAAAGTATCAACCACTTTAAAGGTACTGGTGGTACCTTAAATATAAATGAAGGAACATATTCACCTTCTAAAATGACTTTAAGTCCCATAGAAATTCTTCCTTTCCAGCAGACCAACTTATATAAACTTACTGACAAAAAGCCTTTCCATTGTGTCCACTTCCTGAGATATCAGCAAAACTAGAGTAATCTTTGTCCTCTGATTTGAACACCATCTAAAATCGCATTACTAAAATTCAGTTTTTCATTCAACAAAAAGCTCATCTCTGACCATCCCTGTCCTCTGCTGCAGCCTGCGTTCATTACATCCACTCACCACTACTGCAAATGTATTCTTTATGGTATCAAATCATCCAAGTTCTTGGTAAATTCCAGTACATACAGAACTTTTCTTGTTTTCTGCTCACTTTCTCCTGCTCCTGTGACCTCATCCTATTCTAAAGAGCCTCCACTGGCTCCAAGTCCTTCAGCACAGTAACCTCAAACCCCTTCTCTTCACTCACAAATATCCTATGTCTTGTGCTACTTTTTGCCTAAATTATGTTTAACTTTTTAAGGTATTTCTTTTATTTCATTTGCTACGTAAAGCATCTTTGAATATCTTGAAAAGTTGCAATGTTATGTTTATTAATTTTTTAATAATGGAAGATTTTGAATATTTCACAATGAACACTGAAGATTCATATGGCAATCTGCTTTTTCAATGTCATTAATGATTTATCATAAACCTTACCTGGGAAGGTACACCTTACTCATATGTGGAGACATTTATTACTAGGACAGTTTGAATGCAAAAACTTACTGTAAAAGCTTATGCAGCACCAAAATTGATTGCAGGCACTGTTCAGACTGGGTGTTAAAAATTTTCCATATTTTTGGTTTAATATTCACTGATGCAGGATCCTTACTATTCTGAGGATATACAGCATTAACCTTTTAATGATTTAAATACAGCATTACTGGATTTAGAGTTACCAATCACCTCTTACAACTACTACAATAAATAAATTCTTATTGTAAGTTAAATAACCAACTATATTGTATTGCCATGATGAATACCATTTTTCTTTAGCCCTGCCATAAACAACAATCACCATAAAGAGTAAGACAGAGAGAAAAACAAAAAGTGACCAACAATCTAAATGTCCCATAAAAAGCTAGACACTGTGTTGCTTTTCCTCACACCCAATCATATCTAGATGGTCTCAACCAACAGAGTAACAAAGGGACTGAACTCAACATCCTTACCACCCAACAGTTTCATCTGCTAAAACATTACCATCTATATAATAAAGTGTGCTCTAGCATTTACTGCACATTTAGTGTGTTATGCAGTTAATTATGAGGTGAAGAAAAACAATCATTTGAAACATATTTCCTTATTCTCTCTCTTCATTACTCTGCAACTGCATGAGCCCCACAGTAGTTTTAACCCCAACCTCCATTATAGAGTGTAAGATGCTGAACCTGTTAAATCTTAAGCATTTTTTTTATCATGCTATCAATGACACAACTCAGAGAGCAGTGGGAAAAAATCCATTGGAAACCTAAAAAAAGCAAGTAGCTGTTGATACGACAAATTACCAGTCTGCTAATCCATTAACTGATACAAGGAAAGTCTAAAGGGAAATATCTTCTATGTAATGAACTCCATACATTTTGGGAACTCGGTGGAGGAGAAAGCTTACTTTCTAATAAGAAAATATGTAAAAAATATAAAAAGCTGTAAAATCAGAGAAGCAGTAGATGGTCAGTATTTTTGCATATATGCATGGTCACTTCAGGTGTTTAAACTTACCAAGAAGGATCTTGTGGCAGAGTATTGAGGAACCAATTTTTTTTGTTTTTGAAGATTAAAACAATTTTCCCTATTAGTTTGCTAGTTTGATTCTGTATAGTGCTTTTGCACTATTATTATAACCTTATAACCTTATTTTTTCATGCTTCTTGTTTGTCTTCATCTTCTGTTTATCTCAATGCTATCTTTCTTTGCCTGGTTGCCCTTGAAGAGTAATCTCAGTTTCAGTGGAATTCAAATACAGTTAAACATAGATTCAAGAAACTAAACCAATGTGCTGCTATCTTAAGAATACACTTGTATACAAGGCATGGTGAATCTGCCATTGTAAATAGGTAAAGGGCTTGAAAGAAAGGTGCAATAAGCCTGAAATCTAGAAATGTATAATCAAGACCTTCCAACACAGGGATGTTATTAGTCTCCGAGTTTTCTAACCTCGTCCTCAGTGCCAAAGTGTCTTTTCTTCAGTTTCTCCGTCAGAGTCTGTTTCCACTTGCAAACCGTAACTAGTGAGGGCCATTTCACTGGGCTCAAATTGAGATTGAGACCCATACTCAGGCTCCCTAAATCTGGGGCCCAGCCCCGCAGGACATCCATGGACAGTCTCTTCTTGAGGGTCCCCAGGCCCTCGGAGCGTGGAGGGGGCAAAAGGTTCGGGACACTTCCGCCATGGAGAGTGTAGCCCAAGGAGGAGTTGTTCATCAAGCTGTCCCACTGTCGCTTCACCATAAAGCTCATCTTGAACGTTTGTACATTCAAATGTACCCTGAAGGACAGAGGCTACCAAGCAGGTCAAACAGCCTCTACAAGCAACAAGGCATCTTGTTTACTGAAGATATCCCAATGTAGAAAAAAGGTTCAGTAATTTCCCGAATCTGCAGAGGTGAAACAATCCATGAATCAGTTGTACCATTAGATGGCAGCTTATGTAGTTTTCAAAATCAACCTCTCATCCATAAATTGGAATTTGGTTGGATGACAGGCCCTGCAGTGGACACATCTGCCCTCTTTAAAGCTGTGTTTTTGTAAAAGACAGTTAATTCTTTGCAGAGGAGGACTTCAGAACAACGGATGTAGTGGAGCTGTTGAGGACAGATGGGTCATATCGCTCTAGGGGGTGTAAGCCAGGGGAACCACTTGCGACACATACTCAATATATCTGATTGGGTGAGAGCAGCAGCGGCTGGGCCACAGACGTGGATCCGATTGGATTACACAGAGAAGAGTGCTGGGTGCTGGAGCCCACTGATATAACTCACATGGAGGCATAATTAATGCCTGAGGGAAGTCAGCTCTGTCAGGAAGCCAAAACTAGATTAGAGACAGATCAATGGTGCACGTCAGGAAAGGGGTGGAGCAAAAGAGCCCTTGCCACAAACAAACATACATCCATCCAAATAAAAACACCATAATGACTAAAAAATAAATAAAAAATGGAAACAACTTAGTAACTATAGTAGGAGATAAATCAAATCAAATATTCACCATTGGTTTAAAACTAATTGAAAATTCTCAGAATAGAGCTGCCTTTGTCTCATTCTATTGTGATTACAGCAATCAAAGAGAAGAGGCTCAGAGATAAGCGGCTTCCTCATCTACCTGTCTGTCTCCTCCCATTATTCCTTCTTTGACTTTGTGTTTTGTCTCTTTCATTTGCTCATTTGTCAATGACCTCTTCTGTCTTTACCAGCCCACAGGCATTTCCCTCCCACACACTAGCCTCTCATATGTCTCCCTCAATTCTTCCCTGCTTGTCTTCCAGTGAATCAAGCTGCAGGAGGATGTGCAGTTGTTGGAACAACTCAGGCTTCAGGCCCAAGCTGCCTGAAGCAGTGACACTCTTCTTCAGCACTGGATGACTGCCGGATTAGACTCGCCTGGCATCACAGTGGTAACAACTTGCAGGTACACATAAAACAAGCAAGAGAGTAAGCCCATCCAACTCAGCTCACATGTTGGATAGGCTTGTGTCACTCAATGCTCCGGATGCTTGACATTGGCCCCCTGAAAAACCCACTTGGCTATCATGCTACAGGGGTGCATATCCATTATATTAAGGAGATTATTTCCCACGCAGCAAATGGCTGATTTGCCACTGTGATGTCATGAGAGTAACAACCACAAGGGAGTAAAAGACAGACAGAAAGTGACAGAAAGTAGAGACTCTGGTTTAGTTAATCCATGACAATGGAAGTAGAAGAAAGAGACAGAAGAGGAGAGAAAAGATATGCGCAAAAAAGAAAGATGGTTAATAATAAACACAAGGTTAGATAGGTTACATATTCATATGAAATGGAAAAAAAGAAACTAATTAGTAGACCTTGTTTAGCTGTATCAGGCATTTTTTTTTTTTTTTCACAGCAACCAAAATTATTGAAACTAAAACTGATTTTCTCTTGAATGGCTTATTATTTTGCTACTCCGGTGACCATCCCCTATTTGACTATCTCTTAATAGAAACGAATTGATTGGTTAATATTCATACTCAATAAAAAGACAAGAAGGAAAAAAAAATGCTTTCCGTAAGGATTCTGTGAATTCACTTTATTATAAATCCAGTTTTCAGTGGCTGAGATAACTATCACTGTTCAGTTCGACACAATGCTAACAAACACTAGTAGGGAACAGGATGGTTCATGGTGAAGAATGTGTGAATGCCCTTGAGGTGAAGGAAGAAGAAGAGGAAGCTCTTCAGAAAGAGAAGTCATTCAGATGATAATGACAGTGAATCTTATTCAAACATGACTCAAACCATTCATACTACGATTTAGCTACTTCAAATGACACTCACACTGCCACAACAGTTAAATTCAGGCTTTTATCTATTTCCATAGATTGGATTTTGCCACAAGATTTTGCCATTGTACAGGCAATGTCAGCAGTTTGTTTACACAGAACCTACCTGTTCATAGATTAAGCATACTGTATGAGTGCTTGAATTCAGTAGCACTCTCCTTTCTATCTTTTCTCTCTCCCCACCTATCTAATGATGCAGCATATGCTGTCTTAATTTGCTCATTGCACACTATGACTTGTGATTTTTGCATGTCTCAGTTTTGGCTTGTGGGACACTCCAGGATTTCATGGTGTAAAAAACATTTTTACATAACTATTTTAGAAAATTATGTACAGTGAGTACATCTCTGCAACTCCAGTATTATACAAAACAGTTTTGTTGCCCTTTTTATGTGGTAATTATGATATCTCTGACAGTGAGAGCCATTGTGGGGGTTGGTGTAATCCCAGCTAGGTGCTTTGGAGTAAAGCACAGTTGACTTTGGCCATCATGCAAAACTCATCCCTTGCTTCATGTCCGCAAATGACTCATTGCTTGTCTCACTGACCAAAATATAGCCTCATATCTATGGTACAATTTAGAAAGAGCTCTTAAATTCTCTTCTTTTTGCCATTGTATTTACCTTTCATTACCAAAATAATAGCACTGCATAGTACATGTGTACTGAATCGCTTTGCAACAGCTTTAAACTAAGCCTCTCTGAGAGAGAGCAGACTGATAGATAATATGTAGAGAGATACTGCATATAATATTAATAAAATCTAGAAAATCACACAGAAACGGACTGATTGCTTGGACATCTTGCTATTCAATAACTCTACTTATGACCCACCCATTTAAACTTGTCCGCTGTTAAGTTGTGCTCAAATTACTACAAAGAAAAAATTCTGAGAGAAAATTCCAAATGAATAACTCTCTGTATTACAGAAATGCAATACAAAAATAACAGTCTGCAGTGGAAATAAGGAGCTTTATATTATTTTTAAAGATGATATTAAACAGGCTTTTTTGGCGAGGAGTTTAACACATGGGTATATTTAGATGTGGCATGGATTTTGACAATCCAGTAGCTGAAAAGAATTCCTTTCTTTGATTACAAAGCAACACTGCATGGACTTGTTCTGCTACAGGTTAGGTTTCTGTCTTAATCAAAACAGAATAATATCAAGTGTGAGGGAAACCATTTGTCCTGGGAAAGGAAAGGTAGAGAAAGGAGATATTTGCTGATACAGAGCTGAGGACCAAGCAACAACCTCCAAATTTTCTGATGACAAAAACAACTTGACCGGTAGCCTTAGTCTTATCTTCTGTTTTGTTCAACAATTTGAACTATAGGGTGATAGATCAACACTGTTTTCTGATGAAGGGTCCTTCTCTGAGTTATTGAACAATAACAATTCTGTCTGTCTTGTAGGTAGCAAAACTTTATCAGTTTAACAGTTGTTGGAAAGGAATTGCAAAGACAAATCATAGGCATTACTTTCAAGCTAAGACAAGCCTCGGAAAAGCCTGACTGAATTGTGAACACAAATGTCTAATGTGAAATCCTTGAGCCTGCCCAATAAATAAATGTTGATTTAAAATATTACGTGACAAAAAACAGCTAAAGTATTATTTTTCCTTAAAAACAATATTATTGTATCAATGCCATCATTTGAGGATGTAAATCATTTCAACAGTCTCTTCTGTACAGTAAGTAATTTCACAAACTTGTAGAAGTCTTTTGGAATAGGTTATGGTCAGGGAAGACTTTAATTTGAATTCTCCCTCTCCCACCCTCATCTATTAGTGTCACACCATTAGATGTACTTTGTATAGCAATTCTATAATATTTATGTGCTATGGGTATATGGTACATACAGCATAATCCTACAAATCCATAATTGGATGCAAATGGATCATCTCAATGCAATGTCCACTGCTGCCCCCTCTTGACCCTTCGCCTTGGGCCTTTAGGTAAAATATAAGCACTCTACTTCAGCACTCTATTAACTTCAAACAAATCCCTTACCTATGACACACAAACACAAACATTTGTTGTTAAGCA
Source organism: Istiophorus platypterus (assembly GCA_016859345.1). Taxonomy (NCBI): domain Eukaryota; kingdom Metazoa; phylum Chordata; class Actinopteri; order Istiophoriformes; family Istiophoridae; genus Istiophorus; species Istiophorus platypterus. The sequence continues at coordinate 974,447 of CM029129.1, read as the reverse complement.
GCATACTGCTTTTTGCTCATGTGAAGCTGGTCTTGGTACACACACTGCAGAGGGTCACCGATTACATACATAGCTAGAGTTTAATCAGTCGGATTGATACTGCAATTATTGGGGAGCCAATCTGCAGTTGGAGCTGTAAGTATCCCTAACTTAGAGCTGAGTTAAAATTTTCAATTTTTTCCTGAGAGAGGCACTAGTAGTGGGTAAATGGGTTCATTTAAATCCAAAGGGTTCATCGACATGGGAGCATGAACATGCCTGAAATTATGGCAATTTGCCCTATAGACTATGGGATAACTTCTGTGCAAAGTTAACATTTTGCCTAGAGGGAGGTACCAGAGTGAAGCAAAGGGAGTGTATAAAATGTTAAGGCTTTATCCTTGGGGGAGTCTGACTGTGCTCAGTCACTTTTATTAGAAAATTCTAGCTCAAGGGTGGTACAGAAGGAACCCATTAGGTTTATTCCCAATTAATATTTACATGAAATTTCAATTTTCAATTTAAAATTTGGCCAGATTTTTTTCTTGTCATAAGGGCAGGAAATTTTGACCCAAGGGTAGTTCTAAATGGATGGTCAAGGAGTCAGCAAACTATGTGTAGTAAATTTCAAGAAAATTTGTCGGTAGTTGTTAAGAACTCTGGATTGACAATCTTCACCAGCTTTAGGCCTCTAACAAGGCAAAGGTGTGATTAAGTGCACAAGTCTTATTCAGCCACATCAGTATTTTGTAGCCCCTGGGCAAATCACATTTCTCACACTCTTTTGAAAATGAGTGTTAACAGCAACATTGGGGAAAAAAAATGAGAATCCATAGGCAAGAGAGAAAAGTGAGAGAAAAGGTCTCTGCAGTTTGCAGTCAGGTTCATCGATCACATGACTCCAGTAAGAGAATTTGCTAGTGAGAGCAGTATTGGTTGTTTTAAAACTTGGTGGTGGTGACAGCAAATGCTATAGAATATGTTGGTGAAGTAAACCAGCATTCAGGGACAGAATGACTGAGATAGGGAAATCTGCTGTTGCTTAATGAGCTGAGATAGAGTGAGCTTTTGAGTTACCTATGCCTAGGCAGGGTGAAAATACAAGATCTGGCTTTCCAGGCAACAGGGTCTATGTCCCTCATTATTCATTATCCCTCTCATATGAGACAGAAAGGACACATCTGATCAAAGTCAACTAATTTAACCTAAAAGTCAAATCACTAACACAGACATCAGTAACACTATTAATCAACAGGTGATTTGAAGTAGTATTACCAGCTGAGGCAGAACTTAATTCCCATATATTGACTGCAAAAAGGAAAACCTTTCATTAAATTGACTATATTAAAGGATGGATTAGTGTTTGGTAATATGCTCAGGAGTTCATTTCACACAGATCTGCCATGAAGTTGTATTCTCTGCCTGCTCTGTCAACCCAAAGTAAATAAGTAAAGCATGCACAGTGGTGAACATACCTTGTCTTTCAGCATTTTGGCTTTCCGGCTGTGCTGTACAAGTCGTCTCCCTAGCTTCTTGGCATACCAAATAGAGGCAAACATAGCAAAAGATGAAATTATAATGTTCTTTGGTCTGTAGTGACTGCCCAAATGGCTCTAGTTTCTGCCCATTTGGACTGAGTGGTCCTAATCAGCAGAGTATAGTGCACAAGCGAGAGCAAAAAAGTGAGGGAGGCTGGGAGTAAAGACAGGATGATGCTGAAGGAGGGAGAGCATCTGCACAGTAAAGTCAGGTCTCTGTCAGCCATAAAAGCAAGGAAAGGGAGGGTAAAAGAGAGAGGAAGGGAGAGACAGGTTAAAGGAAGTGAAAGGGAGGAGGGGCCACTGCTTTCCATGTGTAAACAGAATGTTGAGCACCAATTGAAAGCTGCTAAGAGGTTGCTGTCAGTTCCCAGCTTCCATAGGTGGGGTGGAAGGGAGTGGATGATGCTCTGCTCTGCTCTCAAGATACCTACACTAGTAGCACTCATTATCCTAAAGCAAATTTTTAAACAACACAGAACAAAAACTTGATGACATCACATTTTAACACAAATAATGATATGTTTTAGTGATATAAATAGCTTTTTTTCAAATCTTAATCCTTTTATATTTTCCTTTCAACAAACCCCAATTTAATATTTATTGATAGCATTTCAACAGCAGTAGCCATTAAATATATTTTTATTGCTTAACTGTCTCTATGTAGCAGTTTTCACTGGTATACTTCACAGTCTTGCATGGAATCAAATTGCATATTTCCTTGTATGATGGATTCAAAGGAGACAATGCATGCACATTCTGGACATAATATGATGACAACAGCTAGTGTACACACGAATTTTGACCAGTGTGCATGTGCTGAGTAAAAAACTGTGGAATGTCTACTTTAGTCTTCTATATTAGAGTTTCTTTGCTAGCACTATAAAGAGACACATCGCCTGCTCTTCTTCTGCTTCTGTAAATGCCACCTAAAGTGTATTTTTACACTATTTTCCTGTGATTTATACATACAGTATAACCACAGTGACTGTGTATTGGACTACAAGTGCTTCATAAATGCAGATGACCTACAACTCAGTAGTGTGCCAGAATGCTTCATATGTAGAAAAACGTGAAGCAACGCAGATGCTGCTATTCTGACTACACATCATGTGTATTACAGAGTAGTTGCTCAAGGTGTGATTGCTGCCCCTGGTGGTCGATAGAGCACATGTGTCAAACAGAACTGAACACTGAGCCCTGTACTACTAAAAGACGCTTGACATTTTAGAATGAAAAAGTTTATAATACAATTAGATTATACCTGAAAATGAAGAAGTGAGGAAAGACTTCTTTGAAGCCACATATAGCCAGATTTATCTTTGACACATTTAAGGGGTTAACAAGACTACCAGGTTTATAGTCCAGTGATGGACGTCTCCCATGAATGCACCACTGCAGCACTAGATGGATATATCATGATCAGGAGAGGATGATCAGGCCCTCTCCTGCTTTGAATATATTTCCTACAGCAACTGTTCATTCTTTTGTTACAGAGTGACAGCGGGCAAAGTGTTCCTTAAAATGAATAATGGGAGGTACATCTGGGTAACTTTGTCCGATTACTAAATAGTAGAATACTGCTGTGTAATTGCCACATTTATGTTCTGTCATTCACTTCAACAGACAACGGTGATCGCCAAGAGCAGAGGGCGCTCAGTAGAGTTTGCAGTAGATGTGCGTTATTGAAATGCAGATGGACAATTTCTTTACCACAGTCTTGACAGTAACATCACAAATCTTCACCAGCATCAGAAACTTGTAGTATAAAACACAAGCTAGCAATCACAGTTTTTGTGCTCCCCATGTGGTATCTCTGTCACTACTATAGCCCCGATGTGTATTTACACTGCTTAATGGCGTAACTACTGAAACTATACTATAAACCCTTAAATTACAACAAAGATTCAAGGTTAAGGCTTTCGATGTAGGCAATATGATTAAAGACAGAAAGAGATGCACTTATAGTAGTACAGTATAACAGTAGAGAGGATAGTTAAATGTAAACTGAAAATATCAAAGTTAAAGATGTGTTTCATTAGTATGCCAGGTACTCTGAAACCAGACATTCTGCATTTTACTTCTGGGCTTAAAATCAGAACTCTCTCAACTGGTTGACTTGCTTTGCATTCAAATGATGTTGCAATAGTGCCATGAGGAAGAAAGAAAGAGGCCTGTTCCTCCTGTATAAGGGTATACATATTGACAGCGTATTCTGGACCAACCCCTTATAATAACATGGCTGCCTTTCCATCAGTAAAGAGTGGGAGCGCTGCAGGCTAATTGCCAGGAAAGATGACACCATCAATGATAAACTACAGGGTGGGAAGGATGATGTGGCTGTGTTTCTCTCTCAGGCTTCAGCCTGGCTCATCCTCTCCTGCTTTTTCCAATAACAGGGTTGTCTGTTTGCAATTAAAGTAGATGGTTACAATTGACAACATTTTACAGTATACATACTTCTGTCTATCTTTCCCTCCTTTGTCTAAATCTCACCAGACAGCTCAACTTTTTGGTCAGGATACTAATATGTATTTAGGTGATAAGGCAAAATAAACTATCTTTCAAGACAAAGATCAATGAGATCTTTAATATTAGGAACCCAGCACCTGTCTTAGCTTTTTTCTACCAACATCAGGACACACACACACATAAAGGCATGTTATAGTTTCTCCCCACAAATAAGGATGGATCTACAAGAGAGCTCCTGGAAATATAATATAATGAGAACCATGGCCTAGATTTGGTTATAGTGCAATTCTCTGTTGTTTGTGTTACATTAAAGTGGTAGTGGTTGTTAGAAAAATTCAAAGCTTTTGTTATTTAAAGAATGAATAGTAGCCAGTGTTTCCCACACATAGACTTTAGTTGGGTGGGCTGCGCAAGTATTTTAATGGTTTGCAAAAGTTTTTTGAATTTTTTTTTTCTCTGTCCAGGAGAATGACGGCATCTGCATTTGATACCTAGTGTATCTCTCCTGGTGCGACCCCTCCCGTATCTGTTTGTTCTGCTATTACAAGAAAGATCTACTGACAGTTGCACATGCTCTGCAGAGAGATCATTCCCCCTGGTCAGCTACTGTCAAAAAAAGAATCCAATACTTTGTAAAAACTTTGTAATAAGATCTACCATTATGCCTCCTGGGAGCATATATGAATGTAAACACTACATTCCGCATAGTTGCTATAAGGGAGTAGGCGATTATTTGCTTTTTGTTGTAACTGTCTCCTACATATTTCAGACTATTTGATAAGATCTTAAAAATGGTACTGTCCTAAAAAAATATCTTTTGATGAGTGGTAATTTCAGATTTCAATGTATATATTGGCTGATGTAAGGATAACTTTGCAATCAGTGCTGATTATTAAAATGTAAAAGGGGCTGATACCATTAGCACCTGCTGTGGAAAGGTTGTTATATTTGACATTTACTTGACAAAGCCAAACTTTTTAGGTAGCATTAGTTATTAAATTTCCTCTGCTTCATTGATTATTTATGATGTGTCTCAAACCACAGTTTTGGGACTGAACTTGTACCGTATGCTTCTTGTTGGTCACAATTGAAAAAACCATTGTATCTTTTTTCATAGTAATGCAGATGACACTGAGTCACACATGTTAGTAAAGTCAAATAAGCAAAGTAGGCTGGTCTAGTATTTGCTCAACTCTTTGATATCAGGGAGCGGAGAGCAGAAAATTTATTTCTGCCTGACTTTTCTTTGTCATCGTAAGCGTGTATTTAATGAAAAAGTATCAGTCTGTGTAGCAGTAAAAGTAACACATAATATAGGTAATATATGGATCTGAGAATATTATATAAGTAATTTATATCTTTATATTCCATCTGGATTAGTGTTGTAATTTTTTTGTCTGCTACTGAAAGCTTCATATGTCAAGTTTGGATAGTGCAGAGTGGCAGGACCCTTACTAACTGTGGAGGATTATGATAGTCTGTCAAGCAGAATGGAAGAGGCTTTGACCATCTGGAGAAAAGGGTCCTGAGGTCCCCAGAGCCACGCTCAAGTTATGTTCGCCTGCAGGAGGATACACAATTTTCTGCTTGGTCTTTCTGTGCATACATGAGTTTGTGCGTGTATGAGGAAAAGGTCTGTATGGTGGGAGGAAGAAAACAGTCGGGAATGAGAGCGATCTCATCAACCCACCTTTGGCCTTCTAAATGAGATCAGCCACCTGCATTTGCATTCTCTTAGTCTCAAAAACATAGAGAATGAACACATTTCCAGGGACCTTGGAGACGATTATGGTGCGAGATTTTTCCTATTTAGAGGAAAACTGAGAATAAAGATGTGATATGTCTATGTATTATGTGGATTTTAGATACATGTGCACTGAAAAGCGACATAAAAAGAAAAAGAAAAAAATGCTAATAGAAAGCTATAAACTGTATCTGTAGTCTCTGCTATTCACAATTCACACAGTTATTAACAGTGTGTTTAGTCCTATATGAAAGGAAAATCTGCACCTATATGTGTTATTTTGACAAAGGTGAATTTAGGCACTGTGTTTAGGGTGTTAAAAGTTAAAAGGCCATCCTCCAATATGCATTTTTTTCATAATTATCTTATTGCTATTATAAATATTGCAGCTAAAACTTCCTCTCTTTCTGTAGAATCTTGTTTTCCAACTTTTTTATGCTTTCTATTTTTTTTGTTATTCTTTAATTTTTTTTAAAAAAATTTAAGTTACTAGTGGGGAGCAATCTGGTCTTTTTTTCCAATGTGAAATTACTTTTCTGCTATTTTTTAAAATTGCAGTTATTCAGAAATACTACCATTGCAGAGCAACTCCAAGATTATATTATTTACAGTGGGAACCAGCTGATAGCACTGAAGAACACTGGCATGGTGACCAGAACAAGAGAGATGTCAAGATCATGAGTCAGAAAGATCAGAAATGAGTGATGGTATGCAACTAGTGGCTCAGCAGCATATGCTGATCCCTAGTGATATGCTGCTTGTGTTACATTACATTAGATTTACATTTTACCCCTTGATAGACACTTTATTCCACAGTGACTTACAAGTTAGGGTTCAGTGGGTGCTCTACCACCTGAACCACAGCTGCCCCAGGTCAACTGGCACATACCATTTCCTTACAGCAGGTCATGATGAAATCAGTAATGCCCCATGATGCATATGCAAATTTGATGCCAGTGGGCTATTTTTACAACAAATACTGCTGCAAATGTATTTTTTTATTTTCTTTATTGACAATATTAGGGCAACATAGCGTTGTAAATAAAGGTATGTATACATTTCTCTTGTCCATTCTGTTTTTGGAATGTGTATAGCATTCCAACAGCCACTTTTTGATCTTGGGGTTTCTGTAGAACAGCTGAGATCCCTGCAGATATCTAAGCCGGTGACACAGAGGATGCAGAGGAGGAATGAAGAGATGAGGGAAGAGGGCTGGGTCCACACAACAGAGACTGATATAGAAGAGGAGATATAAGCCGACTCTCCTTTCTATCATCACAACCACATTAGATTGTGAGACAATAGATGGACAACTTAGTGGCCCCTCTGAGGAAGTGGATGGACTTCCGTGAGCATAATTTTTTGATTTTCACAGACACATGGCTGCAGGAAGATACTGTGGCTCCCTTTTGCTGCCATTGACTGCTTTCACATGGTTAGGGCGGACAAGAAAAGGAACATTTCTGGAGCCCAGACACTGAACAATAAGCTGCGGGGCAACGTCCATTTTGAGAGTTCTCACATATCATCTTGGTTGTTAGCTTACATTGCCCCCTCCAGTAACCCAGTAAATGCATGTTGTCCATGTTGCGTGAGATCTCAGAGCTTATGATGTTCAAGGGACTTCAACTGAACAAGACTCTCCTCATTTTCCCTCAGTTTGCAGACAGAACTACCACAGGGATGGGACCCTGGACCCACTGTATGCTACCTGCATAGTTGCATTTGTACATTTTTCTGTTCACTTACTGTGTGTTTATTATTATTATTACCATTTAAAGTAGCTTTTACTTATTACTTCCTAATGCAGTTGAAAAAAAGTAATTTTCTTTTGAGGGTCATTAAAGGTTTTCTGATTCTGATTACGTGTTTGATAGGTTACAAGTAACAGTGACAGAAAACCTTGGAAAGAATAAAAACGGGTACAAAATAAGAGAAACTTAAAAAAAACTCACTTATGCTGGTGAAGAAGAGGAAATACATTTATCTTGCACCATTTCTGCCTAAAAAAGGTGATGTTCTGTTGTGGGAAATGCCTTTGTCAGATTAATAGTAAAAAAAACACATACTCTGAAAGCAGGGTAATTCCATAAATCTATACAACCAAGGTGAAATGTCACCCCAAAATACAATACCATGAAGCTATCAAGGCCACCCAACCACCAAGCTTCCCTAACATCCTGAATGCAGCCTTTAAGCCAAAGTGGACCTGAGTGGAGCTCTTCTCTCCTGCAGATCCATTTTTTCATTTATGAAACCACAACAGCATCTTCTAGCATCACATATCTCACTCATCCACACACACTTAAGTATAATGACTGACAGCTCAACTTTTTGGTCAGGCCCTGAGTATAATGACTAATACATCTCATTGTAGTTTCCTTTATTGTGTGTTAACTACTATGCTTTTGTTAAAAGAATTTATTTATTTATACAGTGCATTCAGAAAGTATTAAGACCCCTTCATTTTTTACATTTTGTTACATTGCAGTCTAATGCTATAGTCATTTAAGTTCATTTAAGTTCATTTTTCAATCTACACTCAAGGCCCGATAATGAAAAAAAAAAAAGAATTTTTGAATTTTTTGCAAAATTATTATAAAGGGACGCTAAAACATCACTTTCACATTAGTATTCAGACCCTATACTCAGTGCTTGGTCATTATAGGGTATTGAGTGAAGATTGCTTGACACTTTATGCTAAGAAATTTTCGCATAAAGCTGCTACATATCAAAATATGAAAAAAGTGAGAGGTATAAGAATTTTATGAATGCACTCTATATTTGCTCTTAACTTCTGTTTCCCCTTCTAGAAAAGGGTCATGACATAGGAAATCACAACACCTACTATTTTTATTTAAAAATGAGTTCCTTAAAAATTGGGAGAGAAAATCATGATATCTGATGATTTAAGTGATATTGTGGTTCTTATTTTATCCCAAGTCCTGCAACCTGAACAAAAGGCAATGAGTGAATTTAATCACTGCAGTTAGAATTGTAGTGTACTGGAATAGTACCATTACCATTCAAACAGCCTGTCTCTGGTGATGCCCATAAAGTATATTGAAAGGTTTATCAAGTATTATTTCAGACCAAAATTCTTGAATTCTCAGTACGCTGCATCTCTTATCCAATCAACTTGTTGATCAAATGCAAAATATACATACATACTGCTTTACACCATTATATACTCAAAAGACATAGAACACACACACACACACACACACACACACACACACACACACACACACACAGACAAACACACACACACAGCTGTAACTGTATTTAAATTTTCATCAGCACATTGCTTGTTTACATATTGTTCAAGATACTTATTAAATTGTCACACTAGAGTGTTCATTGCAATGATCAGCATTGCACTCTTCTTGCAGTCTTGCATTAATCATAAGCAAAGCAGCTGGTCACTACATCGCTTTTGTCCTAAAAAAGAAAAATGATCTTTTTGATGATGAGGCTGCTAGTCCATAGATACCTGTGCATGTAAATTTTCTATCTTGAATCCTCAGTGGATATGATTGGTGTAATGATGTAACAACTTCAGTGAATCATTTCTTTAGTGGTTTATTGATGATGTATAGGGTCAAAGGGTCAAAGGGGTAGGGTATTAGGCTGATGATCATACGCCTAATAATAATCTTTTATTTGCAGCACAACTCAGCTCTATTGTAGACAAAGTGCACCAGCAATGCAGCCTTTCAAGTAATTGTGAATAACCAAATGCCTCCTCAGAGAAGAGTTGTAACAGTCACTTTATTCTAGCTATTTTCTTTAAATTTTTGTATTATTCATATTTTCCTATAATCAATATCATGTCCAGATCTAGATTTATACAGTATAAAGATTTATATTATCATCTTAGCGACGCTCACCTGGCTGGATTAATGTCAGCAAGTTATTTTAGCAAAAACAGGCTGAAAACCTGAAACAGGCCTTTTTCTGAGTATGAGAAAAGTTGACTTTTTAGAGATACATGGATCTCACAGGACAGCAATGCTACAAATATATGATGATCTTATAGAATATGATGTATTGTTGAGATTAAACCCATCCATATATAAAGTAGTTTTTATTGGCCCATCAAAAAACATCTATAGCTCTAAAAGGCAACATATACTTTAATGCATCAGTAATTTTATTCCAAAAGCATCATATATAATAGCAAAACACTCACAGGCACAATTTTACTGCACAAAGAGTATTTTTACTCTTGATACTTAAAGTAAATTTTATCGATATTACTTGAATATTTTCACTTAAGTAGAATGCAGGACCTTTACTTGTAGTGGAGTATTAGTAAGTGTGGTATTAGTAATTTTACTTAAGTGAAGGACCTGAGTATTTCCTTCCACGATTGCAGACTAGAGGGGAATAAGACACTCCCAAGACACTCAGTGTTGAACTTTAATGTGTTGGGAGACTTTTGAGACACAAATTTTGAAAAGAGAAATTTAAAATTGACTTAGCAACATGATGTAGCAAAAGTCAAATTACTAGTATGGGTCAAGCTCAAAAATCCCCAGGCCCCACAGTCTCAAGTATGCAACTTGAGACTGTTTTTCCATGCCTGGTAAATCCCCATATCTTAAAATCCACACTTCCAGTCTGCTGTAAAACTAAAATCTTCAAGACCAACCTGGGATCACTGAGGTACTGTTACTTGACTAAGTGACCAAAGAGGACATTATGAAATTATTTAAAGACTATGTAGTGATGAATAAATTGTCTGACATTTAAATTATTAGGGTGCCCCCTGAAACATGTCACTACAAGTGATACATAAAATGGCACATTTGGTCAGGCTCTCTTCACTTTTTTGATCACCTGATATTCCCAAACATATGTGATATGTAAATTGTCTAACTGCCATGTCTTGTTTGCTTGAACCAAAATGATAATTAGTTAAAGATATATTAAGTCTTACCTGGAAACTGACAAATTATCATGGAAAGACTGAAATTTATTTCATATAAAAATGTGGCATGAGTAATACAAGACACAGTTGTACAGTCTTTTGAAATAATTCTTAGTATGCTGACTTAACATCTAATGCTTGCTTTGACTCTATTAAAATTACTTATATAGGCTTTTTACTGATTCAAACACATCTTATTCAACTTACTTTATTAGCCTGTTCATCCAACATACATTTGCTGTCTAATTTCCCATTACTTACTTACTTTCTTTTTTCTGTACAAAATGACCAATTTAGAATACAGCAGTGGAAAATACTCCAAAAATTGAATACACAGCCTCATGATGTTGAACGTATTCCTGCCATTTGCATAAGATGCTATAATCAGTGAAAACACGGGCTGTATTTTGACAGAAATGTGCACCTGTTATCTGGAGGTTTTTTTTTCTTCCTAATATGAATATGATAAGAAGATAAAACTTGTTTCTGGCATTATATATTCAATAAAGTAATTATTGATCATTTTGAGTCCATACCTAACTGTCAAATGAGTAAATAGTGTGTAATAAGTGTAATAAGTGTAACAATGTAATAGGTATCTTGAACATGGTGCAAGCTACCTGAACAAAAACTTTCTTTGAAAGTTTGAAATAATAAAAAGGGTCAGCTCCCATCCATCATTTCCCAAATGATACTTGGCCCATACTTGTCTACAGTCAGGCTCCATCTCATCATCTGAGAAGGTATGACGGCACTCTGTAAGCATTAATGGCTGTTTCTGTTTAATGGCTTTCCATTTCCCTTTCCTTTGTTTGAGAGCTACCCTCTTTTAAATGATGTCCTATTTTTGTAAGATGTTCTCTTAAGACAATATAAAATGATTTGTTCAATACATGTCTTTATGTTCTGTTCTTTATTCTCTCAGTGTTGTCACCACCTTTAATTCATGTTCATGTTCAATGCTCACTCATGGTTTTCCCATGGGAAAAGAAGAAAAACCTATTTCTGAGGGAAAATCGGGGAAAGCGTACAAAATTGACCTCTTACAGAAAACCACTAAGAGCATATCAATTTTGGAAAATCCCATAGTGTGTCTGAGTGTGGACGGCAAGCACCATATCTTTCAAAAGATTTCTAGATTGGTCCGTGGCTTATTTGCAGTACATCATTATGTTCTATCTAGCTTTGACGAGAACTCCTTGTGAATGGACCATCAGGAGCAGAGGTCAGTCACACTTTGTTTGACATTCTGACTCCTTCTGTTTCCTCTCCCCTTTTCTTTTCTCACTTCTTAGCTAGCTATTTTGAAATGATCTTTAGTCTTCCAGCAGAAAGAAATATGTGAAAGGAATTCTCAACACTAACAGAGGGTGATGGGATGCAAATATGCCATGTGCACTGATGGTGGTAAAACACCACATCAAATCTGTTTTACATCACCGAGCACACCAACTGAAGAACTGAAGCAACTGAAGCATCATCACTAATCCCTACAGAACTTTATTAAAGCCATACGGATACTGGGTAGGGCCTCCCTTTGCTCTCAAAACAGCCTCAGTTCTTCATGGCATGGATGGTCTATGTTGACATGACTGCAGCACATGATTTCTGAAGATTTGTCAGCCAAATATTAATTCTACCACATCCCAATGGTGTTACACTGGATTCAGATCTTGTGACTTGGGAGGCCATTAAAGGTGCTTAACTCACTATCATGTTCATGAAACCAGTTTAAGGCAATTTTTGCAACTTTTGAATGATATCTGTGATGTCAGAGGCCAGACTAGAAAAAGTCTTGAGTTTTAGTGAAGTTTCTTCACCAAGAAATTTTTGGACAACAGGTTTTCCATCTCTTAATAGAAAGTACATAAAAATATTATGTAACAAGGTCTGCAGACCTTAGCTTGTGTGAGGTAGTGGCTATAAAATGACAAGCTTGCATTTTTCTCTAGGATTAGGTACTATGAAAAAAATGTTGACTGTTGGTAGAAGGCAGGATGCGAACTATAGTCTTCAGTGTGGAAGCTACAGGCTCTGTATAATGAACCGTTTCCATCCATCTACACCTCATTCCATTTTCGTTTGTCTCATAAAATACTGAGCAATAAAGCTGCAAAGAATGGCCATATCTAAAGCTTGTATAGTACATCCTTGTGTGCTGTTAAACTGCAATGTGAACCACAATGGGCCTTGATCTTAGAGCAGCAGTGAGCTAAGGGCAAATGTTTGAATTAAGGTCTGAATCCATTTTATTGTGTGGTAAAGCCCTTTATACAAACTTGAAATAGGTAAAAAAAAAAGAAACAGAAACAGAGACATTTTCTAAAAACCAAATAAGCACTACATCTTTTCTTATTCACTGTGCCAGCAACAGATTTTCAGTCACTAACAAGAAATGAATCCATAAAGGAAGGAGGAATATAAAACAATCTAACGCCCCCTCATATAAAATTGCCATTTATATATTCCCATAGCTGAAATCCTATTAAATCCATCTTCATTCCAAAAATCACATGAGCTAGCGTGGTAGAGCTTTTTAAATTTGACATTTGTTTACTGCCTCTAAACTACATTCTACGGTACAGAATGATAAATGCCCAGATGCTAATTGTTTCAGTGTAGCCTTCATTTTAAAAGTCTGGATTTCAGTTTTTTAAGTGTTACGTTTATAAAATCACATTAAATAAACCATTTGATTTCGATTGATTAAATTTATATAATGTGTTCAATCTTGCCTGCCTTGTGTTCAGAAAATACACTACCTGTTTCCTACTGACTTCCACACACTAGTGTATTTATGTGTATTTGTTTCCTTCATTCCTTATTGGTTCGTCTCTCACTCCCTTGTGTTTTTCTGTGGACTTTCTACCTTCACTGGATTATCTGTTTTGTTCTTTGTTGTGTTCCTTATTTTTTTTTATCCTCTATATTTTCCTGTTGCCTGTGTTCCAGGATTCCTGTCTGCCAACTTGTCCATCTGACTATCACTTAAACAGCAAAGTTATTTCATTCTTCCCACCTGCCTCCCTGTGAATCTGTGTTTGGGTCCTTTCCTGTGTTCCTGGCTTTGAGATATGATTCTCAAATGATAGCCTTTAGCTTTACCAACAATTCACAAAAAGCCATTGTGAAATGTATTCATGCAGAGTTTGACTAAAAATGAGTCTCATCCTCACCACTGGTGGCACTGTTGTTACCTGAGTTTCCACTTACCCACAGTGACTTGAAAAGCCAATCTAAGCGTTTTCACAAGGCAATTAGGGCTTCCAGTTGTGTGGATAAGAAAGGAGAAACTACAATAACAGGGTATGGATCAGAAAATGCGAACCTTTTCCAAAGGAATGAATGTTTGCACTAAAAAGTGAACTGTTGATCTGACCTCTGCAACCCATTGCTGAGCACAAACAGGGGATTGCTGCTGCAGCCCTTTATAACGAATTATCACCCACAAACTTCAACCTGCCTGATTGCGAGAGAAGAAATTGCTGCAAAAAATGCATGTGGTTTTACAAGCTTATATTACCATAGAAAGACACTGGTGATCGATCAATGCAGCAGTCACAATCAATAATATCTACCCTAAGTCACACTCTCCAGTCTGTGGTGCTTGATTTGGCTGGCAAAGGAGGGGTTACACTCCCTCTAGTCAAAGACAAGCTATAATTCATGCCTCCCTGCTGCCTTTACAAATATACTGGCTGATGTAAAGCAATTTTTCATCGAAAAAGTCCCAAGGCTTAGAGGAAACAATAAGGCTGAGCATAGGATTTGTGGTCCTGGGCCTGTTCACAACTCTCTTACACACTCGTCACACTCGTTACATACCAAAAAACAAACAAGCCAAAAAGACAACGATATTTCAATATATTGGTAGATCATTATTGCAATTAAACCCAAGGAAATGGTTTTGAAAAGAAAGTCAATAATCTGATCAGTGCTACTTCAATCCCATTTAGGTTTTTGGTCACACACATTTTATCTACTTACTGATAGTGCTGACTCTTGTCTTTATTAACACAGTCTGTGCTTTTAGAAATCTTTTCATACAATAATTTATGGACTGACAGTGATTCACCTTTTGACAAATGAAAGCACTAAAGTCATTATGTAGAGACTCCACTTGTTTTACACCTACAGTTTTGTATTTGAATTTGAAATGAAGCCATTAAAATGGGATTTAGGGGGAATAACTGGTCTCTCTAAATATTTTTTATAAAAAGTATAGTTGAGACCTGCTCTATGTGAAAAGTGCTCTGAAAGAACCTCTAATGAATTGGTGCAATATAAATATAAAAGTGAATTGAATTGTATTAAATTGAACCGATGGAAGTGTAGATTGTCAGCTTTAATTCAAGGTGTTTAACAAAAATCACATTAACTCATTAGGAATTACAGCATTCTTTACACATATTCCCTAATTTTCAGAAGTAATTGGACACACCACCAATTTATAAATATAAGGATTATTTTTTACTACTTGGACAAAAATCCTTCACAGTCAATGACTGCCTGAAGTCTGGAACCCATGGACATCATGGGCAAATAGTGAGTTTCCTGCCTTGAGATGCTTTTTCCAGGCCTTTACTGCATTCACCTTCACTTGCTGCTTGTTTTATTGATCTTTCTGCCCTCAGTTTTGTCTTAACTAAGTGAAAAGCATGCTCAGTTGGGTTGAGGTCAGGTGATTATTTGGCATTTGATGAATATTCTGTTTATTAACCTTGAGAGGTGCTTGTATTGCTTTCTCAGTATGTTTTGGGTCATTATCCATCTGTACTGTGAAGCACCATCCTATCAGTTTTGCAGCATTTGATTGAATCTGAGCAGATAGTATAGAACTATACACTTCAGAATTCATCCTGCTGCTTCTATCAGCTGTCACATCATCAATATACACCAGTGACCCAGTTCCATTAGCAGCCATACATGGCCATACTATAACACTGCCTCCACCATGTCTGACAGATGATGTGGTGGCTTTTGATCATTAACTGCTCCTTTCCTTCTCCATACTCTTCCCTTCCCATCAATCTGGTCCAAGTTCATCCCAGTTTTATCTGTCCAAAGAATCTTGTTCCTGAACTGTGCAGGTTTTTTATCTGTTTTCTGGCAAAGTCTAATCCGGCTGTTCTGTTCTTGAGTGTTACCAGTGGTTTGCACTCCGTGGTAAACCCTCTGTATTTACATTCATGAAGACATCTCTTGATTGTAGACTTTGACAATGATAAACCTAACTCCTAAATGAAAGACTACGTATAAAAATGCCTGTAATTTCTAAATAATTAGTTCAGTATATTTGTTAAACACCTTGAATTAAAACTGAAAGTCAACACTTCATTTATATCTTGATTTGTTTGTTTCATATAAAATTGGAAAATTGTGTCACTGTCCAAATATTTATGTATGACTGTATATATTTTACAATTAAATCTGTTGGTCTTTGCATATTACTGCAAATGTTTCATTATTTACTCTAAGTGTAGGTTAAATCAGATAAGGCAATCCTAAACACATGACTCTGCAACATATAGTATTACGTGATTATTAGTAGAGAAAAATCACACTAGGTCACAGTAACACGAAAGCAAGCACATGGGATTTTAGGGCAAGCATATATGTCACAAACACACAGGGTTATTTTAGTGTCAGTGTTACAACAAAGGACGATTGCCCTCAAGGAAATGAAAGCCTGCTTCTTGAGGCTATGAATTGAAGAGAACACCAAAATGTTCATGCATATATAGGGGGATAACAATCTTTTGGGCAAAGAGACACAGAGATAAGGGAAGACTTCTAAATAATAAAAAGAGGGGATTGAGGTTCCACTAGAGATAAAATAAAAATGAAATAAAATAAGAACTTGCCATGTAGTTTGCTGTTGTCACACTGGGGTATGCAAGATCAAAATGAGTAACCAGTGCGGGCTGTAGGTAAGAAACAAAAGACAAGATAACTAGCCAGTATACTTGGGTAGAGCAAAAAAATACGAAAGAAGTGATACTAATGCATCAGGCTAAAAAGCATTAGTAATGGTTACCCTTTCACATGTTGAGTGCAAGGAGAAGGAAAAATTGTTAACAAATAGGTTAAGATTGGATGAGAATGAGGGGAAGTGGATCACTTTGACTTCTTATATCATTTCTGTTAATGAGGAAGAGCTTCTTATCCAGTGGGAAATATTCCCCTAACAAACTGACTGCACATGCGTGCAGTAATCATCTGTGCATAGATGACTGACTTAATAATAAACAGATATCAACACTGGCTAAAGAACTGCCAACTAAGGTTACTTTAACATAAACAATGAAACACAATGGTAACTTAGAGGTTAGTATGAAGATAATTAGTAAGACATTTAGCATACCTCCACTGATTTATGACCTACATTTTACAATCTATGTGAATTTGTTGGATTCCATTGATAAATCTGCTGGATTACATCACGGCGAAAGATTTCAATGTAGGACTTTACACAGAAAGTAGGTAAAAAATAAAGCTAAAGCAGTCAGTATTCTTGACAGTAAATGATATTGTATAATTTCCCACATGTCAAAAGGAAACAATGACTATTTTAGTATTTTTAGTTTTTCATATTTGATCATAGTACGTTTCTTTGCTATACAGCAGGCCATAGGTCCAAAGGTCTCCAGTGATTCAAAGTCAAGGCAAAGCATGTATTTAGATGGCAATCTAACTTGATAGTAATTAAGAAAACTACATGTGATGTCACTGTGCTGAGATATTTGCTTTATATATTTAGACATACTGTACTTCAACAACAATAGTTATTTTGAACACTTACGTCAGGAAGAATTATTTTCCTGCATATATGCCACATATGCTCAGATCTATGAGAGATTATTTCTTAAGGTATTATTTTCCCTCCAAATAAAAAAAGGCAAAATATAATAAATAATTGATCATGCCTTTCCCTTCACTGATAAGTTTGTTTATTACATTATTAAATATACACTTTTTAAAAACCATCGCTATATTCATATTAAATAATGAAAAATTACACAGTCAGAGAATATTTAAGCTACAATATCTATAATATCTAAACTGAAATCATAAGTGCTCCTCAATGTTTGGGCTCTACCTCTGAGAAGTAAAACAAAGGGTATTCAGGCAATTCATTCTACATTCACTGAAACAACATATGATTTGCCAAGGATTTTGAACGATTCCCCCAAAAAACTGCAGACACATTAAAAACCTTTCTTCACCTCCAACATTGCCCTCTGCTGGTTCAAACCTGAGCAGAAACACAACCAACCCACAAACTCCATCTGCCAGCTGAACTGCTTCAGATCTTTAACTCAACCATCTCATTGACCTGGATATTTTCATGCTGTTAAAGTAAACTTCCGAGATGTCAGAGCTTGGAATTCAGATCAGGACACACACTAGCACTTTATCCAGACAATGAAGAGGGGAAATCTGTTGAAGGCATGGCAAAGGAAGAGACAAGCAAGGATGTGAAGGCAACATTTTATCATTTTCTCATCTGATGATACACAAAATCTACAAATTAACAGCAAGAGAATTACCACCAATTGGTTCTTCTGTGGATCGGTAAAGCAAAGAAAAGCAAAAGCAAAAGCAAAAGTAGAAAAGACAAAGGAAATATTTATAACAATATTAATTATTATTATCAGATCTTGCCTGAACAGAGGTTTTACATGCACACCCTATTGCATTAAAATGTATACTCTCAAACTGTCCTGAATTCAGCTGTAGTCTACTGTCTACTCACCCATTTGTGCTCAATAAAGGAAAACGATTACAAGTGTTCTATAATTTATCTGAGTGTTATGTATTTCTTCCTGGTTCTTCTAATTATCCAATCAGCTGTCTTGATACAAACACTACAATTTCTTGTTTAGCACTTTCCTTATACTTGCCTAAAGATACAAAAAAAGTTATGTAAATTTTTATTAAATGTACTACAAAAACACTGAGCAGTCTATGGCCACATATAAGATAAAAAGACAAATGGAATAGGTAGAGGCATTAGCAGACAATAATGTTGCCGAATTGGAATGATGGTCTTAGGGACATGGTTTCTATGACGAGAAAGAGCTTGTAGTGCTTACCTTGAGAGGAGAGATGTGGGAATGGGACACATAGCCGTGCACATTTTCGATCTCAGACAGGTTCTTCTCGGACACATGCACAAGCTCAGGGGAGTGCACCTCGCTGGTAAGCCGTGGGAATCCCTGGTCAAGTGGTGGTGATTCATCTTCTTGGTAGTGGTACTGCTGAGGGTGAAAAGGAAGAAAGAGGAAAAAAGGGGACAAGAGAGAGAAAGAAAAACAGTGAAAAAGATGAGTGATGAGATTTAAATGCTGAAAACAATAATAGTAATAATAATCATTAAAAAGTAAGATCAGACTTTGTGTTACTGTTCTCACATCAGGACTAAACTGCGTAGATTATATTGGCAAATTCATGATCTTATCACTTGAATACCCTCTTTTCTTGGTACAGTCATTAACAATGCCTAAATATGAATTTGAAAAGTATCATGTAAATTAAATTTGACAATCAAAGATGGCGTACAATATAGTATTTAAAAACATCAACATGGCAAAACTATGAGGTATCCAGGGCACCAGTTTCACAATACTGCAATAATATTAAATTAAAATTGAATTCTTTGGATACCAATAATTATGCATATGAAATAATAATTATACCCATGGAGTGTCTCCAACATAGATGACATTATTTTTATATTCTATAGATATTGACTTGGTTCTTTTAGATACAGATTTAGATACATATTTTTGTGACTCCTTAAAAAAATGTAATTCAAGATAACAATTCTACTAGTTAATGTGCTCCCAGAAAAAAAAATGTAATTTTATATTAATAATTCAGGCTTTGAAGCATGCATTCATTTGTCCAACTTTTTAGTGCAATCCAATACAACACCAACATCAACACCAACTGGGACCTCAAAAATGAGCATGAAGTTAAATTAACATCCTGACATCCTATTGGATTATAAGATTCACAAAGGTATGGTTTATTGCTTGGCTTTAGTTTCAGATTATATGGTTATCCTGATTTTATGTCCAATCCATGCTTCCAGAAATGTATCATAAATTAGTAAATAAACATTTTGTATAATGTAAACAAAAGGTACTTATAAAAAAATGTCCCCAGTATTTTTGCGGGATTTTCTATTATGAACTTTCATATAAAAGTTATCCAGAGGAAAGTTAACATCATTACAGTAGAATGATATTTCTTAAACCTGTCCTCTGTCTTCCATTACATTTTGCAGGTCTTCCATTCTTCCATTCTTCCATGATATGGCTGTTTTCTGTAATATGTTAAAGGTAAATTCCTTATCCTATCCAAACTAGTACATCCAGTATTCAAAAATAAAAGTGTCAGGTTTTAAGTATTTTCTTGAATATGTATAATAAATTAAAATCCCTACTACCATCCCACAGATTGATATGACACTAAATGGATCCTTGGTTAACTTGCAAACCCAGTATTGACACGACATCACTGTCAGCAATGGCTCTAAAGTGTGAGGTAGTGCACTGAACACAGGATGACATCCAGACACAGTGAATTAGTTTCCCATTGCAATCCATCAATATGATGAAATCTCCTTTTATCTAATGACAAATCATATATATCACCTAGGATGTCAGTAAATACCAACACAAATGCACATATCATTATTTGGTTGATCGCCAGGATGATCCTGTATGCAATTTGGATGGGGTGAAAATAAACTATCCCCCTCCTCTCCTCTCTCACCCAGGGAGCGTTCATCAAGGCAGGGTTCATGCTGGGTGGGGGCTGGCCATTGTGGGTAGGCCCCTGTATTGCTGGAGGCCTGTTCTGGAGAGAGCAACAGGACCATATGTGACCACCAAGAGCAAACAGAACAGTTTTGACTTAAGAAATGAAGTCAGTTACATCCAGGATCCCAAGTATACAACCAGCACACCTATATAGAAGCAAAAAACCCAGCATGAGGCTGGGAAGCTCATTCATGGGTACTGGAATATACAGTACTGTGGATGTCCGGACATGCAGGACAGATATCATGAGGGTGATTACAAGCTGAAACATGCACACATAGAGATAGTAACAGATGAATAGAGACAGAGAGACAAACATAATATCATCCTATGATATGGTTACATGCTCAAATCTAATGAAATTGTTGGCAAGTGAGCCTATGATATAGAGTGAAATAAAGCATGACAAAATTCTTCGCAAAAGGGGTTGTACTATTTTTATAGGAAGAAAATACAAACACCAAAAGCTTAATTCAAAAATTCAAACCAAATAAGAGGATTATTACAGTTGTGCTCACAAACCAGGTTGTATTATTTTAAGTGCTAAAAAATTGCTATCTGTAATGTGTATTTGGAGAAGAACTCTGGTGTCAAGGCAACGTTTGACAAAATGATCTAAAAAAAGAGGATGAGCGTACCTCGTAAGGCCAGTCTACACACTGAGAATGACTGAACAGTAATTAGTGGATAAATCAGACTCAGAGAACAAGGGATTACACAAATAGAAGTGATTTTTTAATCAGAGAGTGTGGCTAGCTGCATCTCTGAGATGCAAAACATTTGTAACACCCCTGTGATAACAATTATTTTTGATGATGCCTAAAGGCAGCAATGTAATGAGGTGTATTGTAATGTTAGGAGGAAGCAGTTCAAGGGCCAGTGATACAAAAGCTACTAGGGCTACTAAAAATAGAAGTTCATTCTGTAACTTCCAAATCTGTATTCTCATGTATAAATTATTAACTAATTATCAAATGTATAATCATGTATAATGTAGAGAAATGAAAAGATAAGGTGAAAAGGAACTTGTTTCTTACTATAAATTTGTTATTTTTTGTTTATGATGGTATTTTGTCATTTTAAAACACACATCAGACACAATGGGACCCTGCACAGGAGAGTTGAGTATGGATAACAGATGGACATATTAATAAACGGGATATTATAGATTAGTCTGTCTATGCTCTTCTGTCTGCCTGTCTGTCATCATACCAAGAGTATTCTGTGAAGAAATTTACCATATTTTTCCAATGCAGTTGCCCAAGTAACTCTCAGATGTGCAGTGGTTAAGTAGATAATGTGGATAGTAGATCGTAAGAATGGACAAGCTAACCTCCAAGACTAAAAATGTTTCCGTATATGTGTATGTCTTAACAGCCTGAAAGCTTAAATACACCACTGTTGTTCCTCACCAACAGACTTTAGACAAAGAAATCCTACATGCACACCTAAACCTGTGTGCATGTAATAATTTCAAATTATCAATTAATTTTAATTAAAAAAAAAAATTCTCTTTTGAATTAGAAATTGTTTTTTTTTTTGTTTTTTGCACTTCTCTTATTACCACTCACCAAAAATATAGGCAGTGTGATAGTAGTTAGCAAGTTGTAGAAGACTGTTCCCACTTGCAGTAGACAATTGCAGAGTAATTACTGCAGCTTGAAAGCTACAGGTTGACCTCCTTACGCTGCCTGCAAGCCCTCAATCGCCGCCGGCTGGCAACCATGAGTCTCTGCACAGCCATGGGTCATTCCTCTGTTGATTGAAGAACACAAGCACAGCCTTGTACAGTCCCTGGGTTGTTGGAGGTGTGCACCTCAACGGCACCTTAGCCCCGGACGCACTGGCACTCTGGTCGGAGAAATCTGCCATCAGTCATGATCTGTACAATGACTTGTGCTGTCTCAACCCTCCTCCTCCAATTGTGCAGCAAAGCCACTGCCTGCTTTCCCTGCAGGCAACGCAGACCCCAGTCAAAGCAATCGGAGTGTGTGCCCTCTCCGTGCAGAATGGGAGAAAGGAGATTGTGCACTTTGTGAGCGTGGTTCCTCACCTCCAAATCCCATTCCTCATGGGGGCTGACCTATCCGTCAGACTTTGCGCCCAGCTGGAAACAGTCAACCAGGTTCTGTGGTACCAAGCTGATACTGGAAAGCACCCTGTTAGTTTGGCTGCCCTTGGGCTCCTCCTTAGCGGTCGGGTCATCACGGCAATTACTGCACATATCATGTATAGGCACATATAAACCCTAAAGACCAGACTGGACGTCCTCCGTCTCATCCCATCGTGAGTTGCATACCAGTCTGTGTCCACCCCACAGGCTCACTCCAATCCTCCCCAGGAGTAAGCCACTTAACAACCTTTCACCTTCCTTTCCTCTTTTCTTTTTCTTTTTTTTCTGTTCCTCTAGTGAACAGCTGCAACAATCTAAAGGCAGCAAAGAATATGAAATTCTTTATTGGTATTATGTTTGATGTCAGAAATGTAGCTAATGTGATGAGAACTCTGCCCAGAGTTAACCTCAGAACTGCCCAGATGCTAAAGCCCTCTGCACTCTAGGAACTGTATGGACTGTAACATCCTGCTGGACCGCAGGAACACATGGACTGAAATCCAGGTTACACAAAACCTACAGAACTGTTCGGCCCTAAGTTGATCAAAAGACTGTGACCAGCATCCCAGCCTTCGGATCAAAGGGGGGATGTTGTGCCTCACCAACAGACTGTAGACAAAGAAGGCCTACATGCAAACCTAAACCTGAAACTAAGCTAAAGACCACGCATTGCTACCAGAGAAAGACAAAGAACTCAGCTGAGCAACCCCCAACACACGGTCTCAGCTGATCAGCGGCACTCCCCAAAAATCCACGACTCCCATTGGGTGAAATCCGCCACGGTCAGTTCCAAACCATGACGTCACCCAAAGATATATTAACACAGAAACTCCTGAACCTCAGGTTTCTGGCTTGGACCTTCACTACGACCAGCGAAATCCTCGCCGATAGAAATAGCAACTATAGCCACTCCTAAGACTACACCCCGTCCCACGTGAGCCAGAATTAGTTTGCCTCGCCGAAGACTAGCCATCTCACAGGGAAGACACGTTAGCCCCTGGTAGCCACTAACCAACGCCTCCTCGGCTGCACGGGAACACCGAGGACGAACTAAACACACCACTTTACCTGTAAAAGAGTAAGAGGCTTATAGCTCTGGGGAGATGTTAGCAATTAGCGTGTGTGAAACTGTTGCTGTTACAATATTGTGAAGATATTGTTTGTGCTGTTGCTGCTATTTGTTCACTTATGTTACGATACTTGAGTTAACTGTGATTCGATTCATCTGCAGCGGATCAACTTATGTCTTGCTTTGCACTTGTGATCGAGACCAGTACTTGCTGTTGTTAGTTAAAGGTCCAGACTCATGCCACTCATCAGCCCACACACACACACACACTCTTACACGAACACCTGAGTGCAGGGAAGTTTGAACTTCCCGCTCAACTGTTCTCCTTTATTGAAGTCACTCGACAGACTTCCTTCCAGTCGACCCTCATGTGACGTGACTGTAACGAGTCACGTCCGCAATCTTGCTCTGCCTCCCCTCAGGCGCGCGCGCATGCACACACACACACGCACACGCACGCACACGCACACACACACACACACACACACACACACACACACACACACACACACACACACACACACAAATACACACACATATACACACGACTTCCACTCCTTCTCTGTTCACTCTACAAATACCGAAAATACCCAAATTCCCAAATATTGGCATTTCTAAGTGAACACCCCTTTGAGACTACATCCACTATTTGGTTATTGGTCCGGGTCTTCCCGGCGGTGCCCTGTCAATTATTATTTTCAATTAATAAGATTAATTAATTTTTAATAATAATTAATAATTATCTTTGATTATTATTAATTATTGCTAATAACCAAATTTTGCTCCTGCACTGCACAACACCGCCATGCCTAGGTAACCAACTACAGGCAGCTGTGTGGCTGACACTTGTGGTGTGTTGCATTCATTTGCTTGTTTGTAGCCCTACTATCTAACCAAACTTTATAGTCAGCTGCTTATAAATAGACAAGTTTCCATTTTACAAACAGCCAAGGATGTATGCACAGCTGGGGGTAGAAAACACACTGTTACAGTGTCGTGTTAGTTTATACATTAATCGAACACCTTATTAGAACACCATTCATATACTGAGTATGATATTTCCTCAGCCTCAATTCCTTTTGGCATGGATTCCACAAGATGTTTGAAAAATTCTTTTGACATGCTGTCCCATGCTGAAATGACTGCATCAACTCATTTCTGCAGAATTGTCAGCTGCATGCTGCCAGTCTCCTGTTCCAGCAGATCCTTAAGGTGTTCTGCTGGATTCAGATCTGATGTCTGGGGAGACCACTGAATATCACTGACCTCATTGTCAAGTTAATGAAACCAGTGTCAGGTGATTTTTGGTTTCTGACATCAGTGCATCATCGTGCTTCAGGGTTGTCATTACAAGATGGTTAAAATGTGGCCATAAAGGGAAGCACAAAGTCTGCACAGTACAGAGAGAGACTGTGACATTCAAAGTATGATTGATTGGTATTAAAGGACCCAAAGTTTGTCAAGAAAAAATTCCCCACATGTTACAACTCTGTAGCTATCTAGGAGTAAGGGAAGCAGAAGACAGCCAATGGTGTCAGGTAAGCACTGCCCTTTATTGTCTGATGCACTGATAAATGCAAAAAGGTAACACCAAAACAAGCTTCTACTCAACATTTAACTACAATCAATCAAAAGAAAACCGGCAGGTGAAACTACAAACAAAAGGAATGGGCAGTGGAAGCAACCAAACCATAAGACAAAAAAAACACTCTATCTGAACACAAAATCAATGGCTTACTATGGCATAAAACAGCTGAAAGAAACGAAAATAAAATCCTAACTGGCTTCGCAAACCTTGCTAGCCCATAATGAAATGCAATCTCGCTGCCACCCATAAATCCAAGAGGAAACGAAGACAATTCAGTCTCATTCATAAAGATGTACAACCAAAACTGATATGAAAATAGAGATTAACTAAGCCTAGTGCCTGAGTCCCAAAAGCAAACAAAATTAGTATCTCAAAACACCTTACCTTATTAAAAAAAAAAAAAAAAAAAAAAAAAAAAATGAAATCAAAGTTGACCTTAGAAGTTACTGCAACACGTTAAGAATTTTCTAAGAAACACAGATGTGCACTGTTCACATAAAGATATTGTTTACAGCCATGGAATTTGCCTGAACCAGCTTTTATAGTCTGACAAAGGTTTGGGCCAGCTAATGACTGGTGGATGAATGTGAATGAATTCAAAGATGTGAAGACAGCTGGCCAGCTGAAGACAAAGATGAAAAGAAATCGCTTAACCAGCCAGAAATGAGCTTACTTGTGAACTTGAGTGAAATGAATCATCTCTACATTACTTTTAAAACTTTTCTTTTAAAATCTTGACTGAATACACTTGTTTATTTAACTTTATCAAGGTGTAATTCAGAATTTCCTAAATTGTATTTCCTGTGCATCTATGTAAACATAATTCACTGGCTGAATTCTATGCATTAAAAATCATCGTCTTTTCTCAATTCAGGGTAAAGAAAAGTCCTAGCAGTAGTTGTTTAATTCATACGCAGGCATATCTATAATGCATAACTGTACATGCAGCTTTACCATGACAGTACCCCCAACCCACTTTTCTCTAGTCCCCAAGACTGATCTCCTGTTACCCACAAATGTTTTGACTCCAACTCTGAGAAATAGAAACAGATTCTTCTAAATAGAGCTACAACACAAAACACAAACACATATGCATATGCACTCACACACAGACACATACACACACAAACACACACACACACACACGCATACACAGACATAATCACACCTTAGAACCTTCTCAGCCATCATCTCGACAGACAAGGACATGAGGAGGCCAGAGGCTGTGTCTGTCTGCTTTAGAGCTGTATAGGCAGTTCCAAAAAACAGATGTTGTTTCCACTGGGTGTTGCTACAGGGGGAAGAAGGCAGGTGTTACCATAGCAAATGAAATGGGAGAGAGGAGATGATCTAAACACCAATACAGCATAGCAAACCATATCTGAAATACTCCTCTTACCTAGTCTGTAGTTCAATGAACATAATAAATTTGATAACCACTTGACTAGTTAACTACTATAATAGTTAGTTTAGTAGATTAGTAGTAGATTAGTAGTTAGTTTAGTAGATGCATTCTGATTGGCTGTCAAGCATCTTAATAAATACCAGCATCAGCTGGTACAGCACTGTGACTAGATTGATAAGAGGATCCATCTGCCTGTTTACATTTGTGTGATGCTGCTCCTGATGTAGCAATCTAATAATAATAATAATAATATTATTATTAATAATAATAATAATAATAATAATAATAATAATAATAATAATAATAATAATAATAATAATAATAATAATAATAATAATAATAATAATAATGGGTGAGGCCGAGACCAAGGTAATGTGCTCTCTTATCATAGCTTACAGCTTTGTTCAAGTCCAGAAAGGATTATATGAAGCCACCAATATCTTTCTCCAGAAAAAATATGATTGTAGAGACTCCTAAAATCTCTTACACATGTTTTTCAATGGTCAGATATGAATCTAAATAAAATATCTGGCAGATGGCTTTGAGTGGGCATGAGGTCAAATATAATGATCTCTGTCTTTTCCTAATTAACTTGGATAAAGTTACAAGACATCCAACACATTAACCTTTTAATGCAATCTTTCAGGGAACCTAAACTACAAAATTTAGTAAGATTTACAGAAGGATATAATTTTATATTGTCTGTAAAAATCAAAGATGTTGTGTTTGCCATTAATGTAACCAAGGGGAAGCATATAAATAGAAAAAAAGAATAGTGCCAGGAATCAACCCTTGAGGTACATTCTAGGCAAGTTTTAGAAATTGAGTCATCAAATTCAACAGAAGAAAGCCTGTGAGGAGGATAAGACTTGTGCCATTCAAGCACCAAGTGGCTACAATTGACATAAATAGTGAGTTGCCTGAGGAGCAGGCCTAAGCAGGACAAAGATGGAAAATCATATAATTATCAGCAGGGCACAGACTATTTTTTCCATATCTGTTGAGAGAAAAGAAAGTTTTGAGGTAGACTGATAGTAACTTTTACTACTAGCAAGAGAGAAGTTTATAATTTGGCTAATGTGGGAGCCTATACTTCCAATAACATCAATTAATAATTTAGTAAGTATAATGTCAAAAGAACTGGTTGGATGAGTTCACACGGGACATAATGTTTGTAAGAGCGAGACAAATTAAGAACTAAGAGCAAATAAACTAAGATGTAATCTTGGAATTTGGATGTAAATTACAATTCTGGGGATCAATTTGACTTAAAAAACTGTCAACTCTCTAGGAAAAAAAAAATCAGGGATTTTTCACAGTCAGAATGGAAATATTGAATGGGAATGAATGTCAAGCGGTCTAGCAGCTACATTATAAGATGACATCAACTACTTCAACTGTGGGTGAAATACCTTCAGACTAGTGCTTTTCTTTTTATGCTCCACTTGAAATCAATTCCTTTTGATCTGATGGGTTAACTCATTTAGCCAAGAAGCATGTTTCCTGATAGACTGTTTTTTGAGGCTCAGTGGAGCAACTCTGTGGAGAAATACAGGGCAGGAGTGATTAAAATGCCTAATGGATAATGAGATAAATAAGTGATCTAAAAGCCAAAAATTGAGGTGAGGGCATAATTGTTTTGAAAAACAGGGAGAGGTATTATAAGATGTCTTGCAGACTTTTTTTTTATCTGTGCAATCTACCTTGTCTTTTCCATGAACTACAGGTCAAGGCAGAGCATGATGGTGAACCCAGTCTGGGTGACTGATAATTGCAAAAGATCATCAATAAGTTTTCAAATATCTGCAGCTCCCATCTGACACAGGTTAGCTCAGAACAGTCACCATGATTGTTTAGGTAAGCCCAACAGCAGTATCACAATAATAAATAGCAGACTATAGCAGACTATAGTGGATACAGCACTCCCATATGGAGGGTGAGTTCAAAGCAGCCCAAGGCAGCTTTATAGAATAATCCAATTACATCCCCAAAGAAGGTAAAAAGCATTGACCAAACCATGTTGCATAAGACAGTTGATGCGGATTCTAAAAGGCATACCTTAGGAAATAAGTAGAGGAAAGCCCCCCAGTGCTGTTGGTTGTGATAAAATTGATCATGTTGATGCTGATGATCTACAGTTAACTACCTCCAATGCTTGCTATGGTTAGCCTAAACTAAATTATTTTCATACTAGAGTGACGGGAAGGAGGTACTTCAGTTTTCAATGAAAATCATGACCTGCAACAAAATTTCCTCCATAAATGTTTAATATGTATTAAATGTCTTTTTCTTTTTTTACTAATTTTCATCATGGATCATTGTTGAACTTGATATGAACTTGATAGTGGCTTAGGAAAGTATTCAGACCCCTTCCCCTTTTTTCACTATTTTATTGTGTGCAATTCAGTATTCAATATTAAGTGTAATTCAGTATTTTTAGAAACTTTCACAGACTGAGGTATTATTACAGATTGAGTCTTCTCAATATGGTGGCCAAGTGTCTAGGAGCTTTGCATACCTAGCAGTTTATCCCATTCCTCCTGTCAGATCTTCTCAAGCTCTGTCAGACTGGATGGGAAACATCAGTGAACTACTTCCATTATGTCTGTCCACAGATGTTTTGTGGGGTTAAGTCTGGGCTTTGGCTGGGCCATTCACGGACAGTCAGATACTTGTCCTGAAGCCACTCCAGTCCAGTCTTGACTGAATGCTCATTGTTGTGCTGACAGGTGAACCGTTACCCAATTCTCAGGTTACATGCACTGGAGTAGGTTTTCTTCAAAGACCTCTCTGTTTTTGACTGCATTCATCCTTCCCTCAATTCTGACCAGTCACCCTGTCCCTGATGCTGAGAAGCACCTCAAAGCAGGGTGCTGTCTCCACCATGCTTCACCATAGGGACAGTATTAGCCAGGTGATGATTAGTCCTCAAGCCACTGTATCTACTCATCTAGTCCCCAAATATGTTTTAATGGATGCTGTGCTGTGCAATCTAAGTAAAGTCTATTGCAGTACATACTAAAATATGTAAGTCTGGATGTCTGGATGTAGTTTGGATGCAACCAGTCTACCAACAATGCAAAGTTTGCAGCACGTCAAAAGCAAACTTTGGGGTGTTTTACTCTTTCTGAACCTAGAATTCAGCAAAATGCATCATAATGCCTCCCCCAAGTTACTTTTACAGTTTTTTATATATGACAGTAAAATTAAGTCATGGCACTCAGGCAGGATGAGTCTCATTTGAAAGAAGTGGAGCATGGCTGGAATAACTGATGTATGCTTTAACATGTAGTGAGTGGCTAATGTTACAGGGAGAGAGAAAGAGAGACCCAGGGGAAGATGGAGGAGGAGGATATCTGACCAATGAATGAGGGCTGAAAAATGTGTTTGTGAAACCAAGCAGAAGCAGGGACAGTGCAAAAAAACAATTTATCAGAGCAATGCAAAAGACAGTTCTTAAATTCCGAAAGGTTCAAAAGGCACAATGTGATAAAAAAATCTTTTTATTTTCAGTTCATCCTAGAACTAATTACAATATATTTTTTTCTTGGCTTAATCGGTTAAACAAGTAGCCTGGAATACAATATCGAGGGAGTGGTTAAAAAAGACCAATTGAGACATCAATTATTCTCTGATGAGTAAGGAAACAAGAGAGCATCCCAATTAGCTTGGAGGAGTTTCCAAAAGGAGAAAAAAAAATGATCAAAAATTTTTGTTGATAGCTACCCATAGTTACTGTAACAACACATGCATGTTAGTGTATTTTCAAAGGATATTATTGTGTATATTATTTTCTGGTAAAATACATTTTTATTACTTTTGGTCATGTATTTTAATGTTTCCTTTCATGTAAATTAGATCATTATGGGGTCTTCTAGAGACTTTTCTTGTTATACTTGACATATTGTCATGCTGAGTGGGATGGATGATTAACTACAAAAGCTATTCAGCCTGTTTGCATATATGCATCAGTGTGGTAACAATTTTTAAACATTTAGACCTGGTGAAGATCTGATCTAACTGGATCAAACCAAACTGTTGTTCTGTTTCAAACTGACCCACTTGAAAACACTGCTGGAGGAAATCTCTTAGCAATATGTGCTCATGTTTTTTCAATAAAAAAGTTAATTTGCATTCCAAAATTTATTTTTTCATTACTTTGATGTTTCTGTATTTCTTGGTGATTCACAGAAACAATAAATTAAATTTCTTGGCTTAAAATTGTAGATTTTCCTCTTCATGCAAGGCCTCTCAACATGGGGGTTTATTATATACTGTAGCTATGGGGCTGGCCAGGCTGTGCTGTGTGCAAAGTGTAACCACTCACGTGTGGTGTTGTCATGCTCCACTGAGAGGATCCCTCCTCTCTGATGTTTTCTACAGCCCTAACCACCAGAATCACAATGAGATGGAAATGTGGGGTGGCATGGCCGAGGGCAGATTCAGATCCTGTGCAGATTTAGTGTGGAATCTCCTAGCCATTGTGTGCACTGACCTCTTTCTGTGGCTTTATATACTTACAGTAAGACTCTCTTGCCGAATTCTCTGCTACAGTCCTAATTTCTACAGACAGTAGAAGGGAGAACTGAACTATGTGAAAATGAAAGAGTACCTGCCCTCTGCCTTTCTTGCTTTTACAGTCAAACATACACATTTGTGTTGTCATACAGTATTCTTGTTAGCTTCACTGTGTTAGACTCTGCAAGGGACCTGAGACATCACCCTCATAGAGTAGAAGAAGCAATTTATGGTCTAGGGGATAACTTTATATCCCTGTAATCTTACAGTTATTGTTGTAGCCAATACTATAAATATAA
The DNA here is from genome assembly GCA_016859345.1 of Istiophorus platypterus. Taxonomy (NCBI): domain Eukaryota; kingdom Metazoa; phylum Chordata; class Actinopteri; order Istiophoriformes; family Istiophoridae; genus Istiophorus; species Istiophorus platypterus. The sequence goes on along the minus strand of CM029129.1, from coordinate 942,959 downwards.
TATGTCTAACCTAATAGCTCACATATCTTTTGATTTTTTTTTCTTTGTTTGTTTTTTGTTATTTGAATTATTTTGGATTCTGTTCATTTTTTTCTCTCTCTGATGTCCACTTTCTATTGGCGAGTGGCATCAATGTCATGAAAGCATGCAGATAATGCGGTCACTTGACTTCTACTCATTAAATCATCTATATTGAAATGTACCTAGTTATCTGAGAGGGGTGATTTAATTTGATTTAAGTTCTGGAAATCTGCCCAGACTGATACTGCTCTTCATATTACTTCTATAGACCTGGATATATCCCAGGTTGTTGCTGCTGCAGGGGAGGCTGCCTGTGGTCATGAAACCTAGGGGGGTGCCCAACTCCAAGGGGTTAAAAAGGGCCCTTGCCATCATGTTACAACAGTGTCTTCAGCTTCAGAGAGATCTCAGTGAAAAGCGGGTTCAAGAAGCTATTGAGCAGGACAGAAAATGGCGCTAGATGCAGGTTCCAGATGATAGTGGCACCAGTTTCTCAAACCCCATGTCCAAAATGAGTGGACATAAGACTTGGACTGAGCCCTTGCAAGAGTCCTCAGTCTGGAAGGTGGGGAAACATGGAACAGTATTCAAAAACATTTGATTATCTGGCTTTGGCCTACAAATGGCCCTCCAACAGCCAGAAGATGACGTAGTGATAAGGCTTGTATTACATATTACAGTCAGTCTCCCAATGATCTTGAGTCTTATGCTCAACATGAATAGAATCTTTCTTTGCTGTTTACTGGGATGACATTGACACTTACAGCAACTCAAGACATGAATGGGAAGCCAGCCCAACCATCATCCCTTAAAAGTTCTCTGTGGTGAAGCAGGAAACCAAGTATATAGGGTACATTCTGGACGGTCTTGTCATCAAGCTGGAGCATCACTGGCTTAAAGCCAGTTCTACAATCACAAAATATGTAGCCTAACAGTTCACATACTTTTTGTAGATATATATTTTTGTTTGGTGCTGTTAAGAATAATGCTGAATTTGCTACTGATTTTTTTTCTCTCAAGTCCATTTCCAATTGGCGAGTGGCCACTAGTACATTAGAATGTGACCTCCACTCATTCAGTCAGCTTTATTGGACTGTACGGAGTCTAACTGAGGGGAGGGGATGATTTAATTTGTTTTATATGACAATTGGTCTCTTGTTTTTTCCTTATTTACCAGGACAAGGTAGAGACAATCCTGGCTAATGAGAGACAACAAAGAAGGATTTGTAGTAATTTCTGGGCCTGATACTTCTATAATCAGTACAGGACAGTGGTGGTTTATTTTATCTTGTATTGTATTTCATGTTTAGTAAAAATATATTAGCTTAGCTTAAGTGATAACATTAAAAAAAAAAAAAAAAAAGTAAGTGTGATTACCTCTGCATGAATTTCAAGGTGACTGATCTGCAAATGTTGTTTAAAGTTTGATGGGTTTATACCAGTGATTGTTGCCCACCAAAGTTTAAAAAAGATGGTGTTTTCCTGGACATAGAATGTGAAATATATCAATTTCTATCTAAGTTTTTCTCCTCCCCAAAACATAAACATTTAAACATTTTTTATGAGACATGCATCAAGTGAAGGCCAGTTTATTTCCCACGGGTTAGATCAAATTACATGATTATATTTTTGTAGTCCTACTCTTAATGCTGTAACTAATCCAATAATCATGATAAATGTACCCTAACAGCTCAGATAATTTTTGTAAATTTTTTTTTTTTTTTTTTTTTGGGGGGGGGGGGTTGTGTGGATTATAGTGGATTCTGTTATTGGGTTTTTCTCTGTTTGAGGTCTACATCTGGTTTGTAAGTGGCAGTGTCATCATGAACATGTTGGAACTTATTCAGTAAGCTTTATTAGACTATACCAGATTTAAATGAGGAGAGATCGGTAACTGGTTAATTAGTTCTTTCATATGATATACTGGCCATTTGTAAATGTTTGTAATTACAATGACAGGAACATTTTCCTGTTACTGCAAGCAGCATGGTTAAACCAAACAATCTATAGGGGCAGTTGAGGGTATGTTATTTTCGTCTGTGGGCTGGAGGCAACCTCTCAGTTGTTCTGTTGTCTGTTTTGCTGCATCTGCCATGTCTACTCTAAGACTTCTATGATGTCTGTGAAATTCTAACTCAGTTGAGGAAAATCTGCCTGGACTGCCTCAGTGCTGTCAGCTAGCTTCCTTTTAGGTTCTCTTTCCACCACAAACACTACTCTAACAGAAGTGTGATGGAGACGACGCCATCATGAGCAAGTATATAGATATCAACTGGAGGGCACTGCATAGGCAGGGTCTTTACATCTGAATCTAATTGAACAATGACAATGCAATCACAAAGCAAAGTCAAACTGTCAACAGAGAGCAGATGGTTCCGTTGCTCATCTCTCCGCTGTAGGTCCTGAAAAGGTGTATTACATTTCTGAGGTAGACAACAGTTTTGAGTCCTCTGGTTGGTTTGCATACGTACATAGCATATTAAATGTTAACCATTATTTTCTGCAGCACCATAAAATACAATTACATCCACCTAGGCGGATGAGCCCTGTATTTTACGTGCAGTTTTTTGCTTTGGATCTGTATACAGATGTTCATGAAAGCTCTTCGTTTTTTTAAAGTTTTGTTGTAGAACCTCATCGCTGATATAATTTGTTTACATATTTTAATTTAAACATTCTAATTAGGGTTTTCTCCTTTGTTTTTAAACAAATACAAATATCTTCTAAACATGCACTTTTTAAATAAATACACCTTTTTTTTCTACACATGTACAGACTTGAATTTCTCTTGCAGATTTATTTAACAGATTTGCAGACTGATTTACAACTACGAATGTTAGAATTATTTTGTGAACATCACACAAAAGACAGTGGAGTAATATTTAACTGGTAGAGAGATCTCAGAACAGTCGAAACAGATGAATTCCATTTAAACCGATCATTAGTCATTCATGTAAGGACTCTTAAATACTGACCCAATACCTGTCCAATCTTACTGGATTTCTCTGAATCTATAAATCTCTCTGTGAGGAACTGATTATGTGACGTGAAGCTGTAACTATTGGTAAATGGACTGCACTTATGTAATGCTTTTCTAGTCTTACTACTGTAACAATCACCCATTTACACACACAATCACACAGCACTTTTTTTCTATACATGCAGTGCTTTCTATACACACATGCAGACACTCACACACCAATAATTTAACCATGTGAAAATTACATTTACATCGTTAAGATAATGTACAAAAAACTGCATTATTAATTTATCAATTTCATAATGGCAAAACCACTATCACACCTAACTTCTACTACATGTAAAATGCACAGTTCATGTTCCACTTCCTTATCTTGGCATTACTGCATGCTTTCGTCTCAACCAAACCACTTCACTTGTGCGTGGCTCCTTGTTTTTCACAGGCCAAAACCGGCAAACCAACAACCATCAACAAAGCTTATGATGTAGTGCTTTTAACTCCGGTAGCTAAAAGTTTTATGTTGAATAAGATATAATGTCATTCAATGTATTAGAACCAATCTTATGCAGCCAGTAACTTACTATCTCGAGTAGCTTCATGCATTAATTTTAATTCACCACAGCAAATAAAGCAGAAGTAAAAACTGCTCTGCTAGATTTCTGTACCCTTGCCCCCTCCCCTGAAAATTTAGTTTCAGACATTTTCAGAATCTAAATTGGCTCCAGTGAAAATATTAGATGCACAGTTGGAAAAAAATAAAATAATCCGATGTTTTCTATGAATCTAAATCATTTTATAATGGTGACCCTGCATCCCTGACACAGGGAAAATAAATAACCAAACAAGGACATAGAGAGGAACAAGGAGGAGAGTTTGACTTGCATTACAATACATTAAAGGCATAGTAGTAACTTGGACCTGTCACTGTGATAAATGAAGCATGAAAGTACAGGGATGCAAAAATTTACAGCAATTGTAAATATGCCCTCATTAAGCCCCAGTAAGCATTAGCACAGCTACAAGGATTCCAAACAAACAAAACTGTTCTAGCACTGCTTTGCAGAATTTTTTTTCTCACTTGTTATCTTATAGAAGAACTTAACTAACAGTGTAAGCCTTAACCCATCAGATTCACACTTCCATCAGGTATACCACAAATTTATACAGAATAGCACCAGATAATAATAATTACCAAAGTGCTCTGAGCACTGGATAATACCCAAATCCATGAGAGAAAGATCTTCAACACAACTCAAAATGAGTCCCTCTCAACATGACCAATTTTCTCTTAAGTGATGAAAGTGGTCTGCAACCTACCTTGCATCCAAACATCAACGATAAAGTGTTGTTTGTACAGGCAACTTTGCAGTGGCACAACACTGGAGTACACTCTGGGTTTTTCACTATGGGAGACATTCCTGCAAAAAAAGACCAACTACACAGATTCTGCTATAGTATATAGCTTCACAGCACAATGACGAGCAGAGAAGGGCTAAAGGACTAAACCAGAAAGCTAAAAGAGGCTTCATGAGAGTGATGTTTTGCATGTTCGCTTATTCTTATCACACACACACAAACACACACACACACACACACATGTATACACACACACACACACACACACACATATACACAAGTACATTGGCACAGTCACCACCATGCACTCCTCTTCCTGCTCTCTCTCTCTCTCTCTCTCTCTCTGTGAGCAATGGCCACTGCCTCTCTCCACACGACCCCCCATCCCCCATCCCCCCACCACTACCCTGCTCTGTCTCGATCACCCTAACCATCCTCCTCCTCCTGTAAAGACTCATCTCTGTGGAAATTCAATTTTTTACCAGAATAATCAGTCATTACTTGTCCTTGATTGGTGCAAATTTGCATTTAGAAAAGACTCACTGTTTTTGTTGCATATAGTTTTTATACCCTGTATTGTAAATATATGTACAGTATACTAAGTATTTAGCTGCTATGCACATATAGCAGCAGGTCAACCTAGTGCAACCTCTCAGCCTTGATTTTCTAGGGTGTACCCAGCTGACCAAAGTTTCAAATTACATTACATTTAGCAACTTTTATGGTCAAGTTCATTTTTTTCCAGCAGCACATATTTAGGCATTCCACCTAAACATCTTTGTCAAAGCAAAGAGCGAAAAATTCTTAATTACATTGCTGATAGTGCTTATAGGACTGTGCTGAAATGCAGCTGTGTAAAGTCATACTGATTGCCTTCCATAGCAATGCATTCATTTGTATAAATGTGAAATATGCTTTTCAAGGTATCGTGTCATTTCTCAGAACAGTTTAGCTTGGCATACCTTTGAGTATAAGTCTCATTATACTTAATATATATTTTTATTATTATCCATAAATCTCCTGTGCAGAGCCAAACCAACATATCCTACAACAAATAACATGTAACAACCCAGCCAGTTGAGGCAGATGGCCGCCCACCGTGAGCCAGGATCTGTTCAATGTTTCTACCTGTTAAAAGGGAGTTTTTCGTTGCCACTGTCTCCAAGTGCTCGCTCATGGGGGAAAAGTTGGGTCTCTGTAAATAATAACTATAAAGAGTAGGGTCTAGACCTGGGTTGGGGTTGTTGTCCTGTAAACACCAACTGCCTGTTTTTCTGTCTATCTATCTGTCTGCCCATCTGTCTGTCTTTTGACAGACTGTGTAACCATGATAGCATTCACTAAACGTTACATGTGTGTAGTAGTCCTCGTAAGACGATTGTGTGTTCCTGGAAATAGTGTCCAAGTCAAGTTTGATCAGGGATATTACACCATTGGATTGCCTCTGCGGAATGACAAAGTCAAGTTTCTCTCTACTTTGTCCGCCACCAGTGGTTTTAGGCTGAACAAGAGGGTCAGCAACAGCAGGTCACTGCTTCTCTCTATCCAAGAACAAAATCGAGCAGGAGTGATTAAGGATCTGGATTTTGATCAGGACACATTGCCCATTGAAAGAGCTCTGGGAGAACAGTGATGCACTGAGATGGATTCATTTGCCTTCAAGTTTAAGCATCAGGGCAAACCACTTACTAGATGAGGTGTCTTATCTACAGCTAAGCTCAATTTATGATCCTTTGGGTATGCTGGCACCTCTAATCCTTTCTGCAAAGTAGATATTGAAGGAGCTTTGTGGCTTAAAGCTCGCATGGGATGACAGAATTCCTGAATACTTAAAAAAAATGTGGCTGAACTGGTTCGCAACTTGTCAAAATTGGAGGACTACAAGGTTAAAAGATATTTCTTAACTAATGATTTCAGCAACCCCATCTCAGCTCAACTCCATGACTACTCTGACCTGGGTGAGAGTGGCACAACCTCCTACCTAAGATTGCTGAAGGATGAACACAAAGTTCATTGTGCATTTATTATGGGCAAAGCAAGGGTCATGCCATTAAAACTCATCACTATCCCAAGGCTTGAATTCACAGCATTAAAGGTAGCTGTGCAAATGAACAAATTTCTGCAGGCAGAGCTTGGACAGTCTATTGGACAGACAGCACAACTGTACTTCAATATGTAAAAAAAACAATCCTCTAAGTATCACACCTTTATAGTCAACAGAGTGTCCACTATCCATACTGCATCAGATATTAAACAGTGGAGATACATTATCAGATCTCTGAACCCTGCTGATTGTGCATCAAGAGGTGTAAAATCCAGAATTGGAGTGGCCTTATTCTCTGGAGTTAGAACACTCTTTCATACTGTATGCAGGCCTTAGGTCACATAGAGGGCTTGGCTTAGTTGATGGAATGAACACTGTGATACGTAGCTATGCCAAGGTAAGTTTATACTAAAATTTTTAGCAATTACGCACAAACTTAATTTAGAGAAACAATACTTTCACTGACTGCTTCCATGATAATACAAAAACAGGGGAAAACATTGGCAATACTCTGCTCCCACAGGAAATGGCCTGATGCTTAAGAATGAATTAACTTCCCATGGGACAGCTATAGCCTGCGGTTATATTTCTTAGGTATTTACTCTGAATCTTTTAAAAGATGCTGGAATCTTAACTTGGGCAGGAGCATTGCTGACATGGCTAATTTGGTTGGGATGAATTACCAGAAATGCTCGGGTTAAATTTGCACCATTCACTCTCCTTTTGGAAATCATATTCTTTTCAAATATAGCTTAAGGAAGTCGTACGAGAAAACATCATACTACTCTTTTAGTTTGTTTCTGCATCACTTATTTTGAAATAAACCTGTATAATTTCTATATGTGGGCTATCTATATTAAAATCTACATTCATAAGTCCTACACTTCATCTGACAGTCTCCAGATAAGAAATGAGGTTATTGGACAACCTGCTCTACCTCCTGAGCCATAGTCACCCTGTTGTGTATGTCTGCCTGGATGTGATGTAAGCATATGGCATATTAGCTTATATTTTCATCTCTTAACAACCTCTCTTGGTGTTAAATATTTAAAAAATACCTTTATTTACATCTTAGAGTGGTAATAGTAATTCTGAACAAATATATGTAATCCTCTAAAAACATTATGTTACTATGACAGACAAAAAGCAGAAATGAACATCCGTGCAAACAAAAAAGGAACAAGAATTTTGTTAAGAACCAGTAATAGTTTGTTAACATTCTTATGGTGTCAAGTATGGAGATAAGTGTTTTTGAAACAAGAGACACAAAATATTTGGGCATCTGATAGTTGATACTGCAGGTTGACTGAACTTCTCCATTATGGTGTGCAAAACTGATGAGATTCTATTCAGCAAAGACACAGTACTGTGTCCCATGCTGACTCAATACACAAAACAGCATGCAACCTTGTACAGCTATTTCCAACTTTTATTTTGTCTCCTTTATAGCATGACAATTCATTAGTCCTCAGCCTGCAGAGGAGCTACAGAGGAAGAGATCAATAAGTCAGTCGAGTGATTGTGCAATATTATAGATGAGGATTATGTAACGCATGTGCAGTATCAGGCCTTTTGCAAACATCTTGCCATTGTGTGAACTGAGTATAAACAGTAAAAATCTACAGAAGGCAGTACAGTGATTTTTGAACGGAACCACTAGATGGAACTATAACATTGAGAACAATTACACTGTTCAAGTGTGGGACAGAGAAAGCCAGTAACTACATCAACTCAATTACAGCCCTCTATAATAAACAGTAACTGAGGTCAATGAGGAATAATTAATCACAGAGCCTGTAAGATACAATCCCATGACATATTCTATTAGAACTAACTAAATGTGTGTGACAAATGTGCATACATGTACAAACAAAAAACAAGTCACATACTCTAGTGTTCCACAATAACTTCTGAACTGAAGTATTGTTGGCACAGGTATATAGACAGCTAAACCCTTCTAATTTAGGATGCAGGTGCCTGCATCCAAAACTCATATTCATATTTCTCATACTATATAGATTTATTGATTTATTTCATAATTTTTATACTAAGTACTAATATCATTTCCATTAAATTTTACATTTTTAGATTAAAAGAAATATGCAATTTTCTGGATAAAATCTCCACCACCACAGACCCAATAATTCAGTTTCAAATAGTATGTGGAATCCAAACTGAAAACTCAACTCTGTGACTGATGGATGTTTTTTGAAGACAACACTTCCTCCACACTAGGTTAATGATCCAATTACAAGCATATACATTCTAGAGGAAACACTGTCATATAAGTGGCTGTGAAAGAACATGGCTGCATCAACTGATTGCAGCCATGTTCCTTCACACCGTGAAACATATTAATGTAACTCATGTTTTCATGTGTGCCTATACATCACAGAGAATCAGTGTATCACACCAAACTCTGTGTGTGTGTCATGGAGCTTAAATATAACTTTCATTATTACAGTATTAAAACTATAAAAAATAAAATCAAGCCATTAATCAGTTGTTATCCCAATTGATTTCCCCGCTACACTCCAAGTTTGTTATGCAGAATCTTGACATTTTTACGTTTTAAAATGCAGTTACTCAATGCTTTATTCAACAAAGGTAAAGAAGAAAAAAATTGTCTCAGTGGGTATATTACTGTGTTAAAGAAAGCATAAAAGCAAGGATATGGCTCACAGGTGTAATATAGTTTTTGGTCAGCAGTGGAGCTCTATTGCACATAGAAATAAGATATCATGCCCCTGATACACAAACAACATTTAGTTGGGTGAATTCACTTTTGGTTTGAGCCTGCTTATGGAATTTCTTTGACAATGAGAAAAATATGAACTATAAACCAGATTTATTACTTAAGAGTTTTGAAGGTTTTCTTAATTTGACAGTCATGAGACCAAAGGCTATACAAATAAGTGCATGTATTCAATATCTTAATTTGAAGAGAAAGAAAATAACAATGTTAGTTGCAACCAATAAGGTTGCTTTACTGGGTGAACAATATGAGTTAAAATATGATGCAGGGATCCATTATGTTTGCAATATTACAAAACTACATGCTATACAGTAAATTATTCCATATAAAACAAAAAAATGCAGAAATAAGGCCTGAGTCTCTTTAACTACTAATGGAATATCTTTCATTATGCTAAGTTGGAAAAAAAACAATATGGCTAAGCGGCTGGAGCAATGGTATCTTTATCGATCCCTTAAGAGGAACAGTCTTATCTTTCTCCTTTTTCTACATCTCTATCTCTTAAATTCCCCTTCATCCAGTCCTGAAAACCAAGGGGGGTTTCCCCTCCAAACAATACCAGCATTCTGACCAGAGAAAAAGGACATCCAGAGTAGAGAAAGAAAGAGAGAAGACAGAGAGGCAGCCAGAGAAAATGACAGACAGACATCAATAGGCTAGAGGCCACTTTATTGGCTCTCACAAAAGGAGGATCTGGGACATAACAAGTAGAGTCAAAATGCTATTCGGACTCATTTTCACGAACAGTTGCCTAGCACATATTAGACAGATCCGAAAAGCTAGTAAAAAAGACAAAATTATTCAGATTTTTTCGAGAAGAAAACATTCTCAAGCCAATATTTTTCTTTATGAGTAATATTACTACTTATTGATAGTTTTTTGACAAAATGAGTGCTTATACAATAAAAGGTAGGATAGCATTTATAATGGCCAGGAGATAACCAAATCTAAAGAGCAAAACAACAACACAAACAACTACTGCTTTTCAACTTCAGTGTCCAAAGCCACTGTACCAGGAGACTGCAGGCAGTATAAAAAAACACACCTGTAAATGATAAGCTTAACCCCACACATTACAACCTAACCCTCTTGTGAGTGACTATTTATTAGACTATGGCTTCAACAGGCTGCAAAGGAGGGTTTATGATGAACAAAAACATTTAACTTATCTTCACAGTTCACAGGTCATCGTTTCTATTTGATATCACTGTGCACATCAACATAATTAGTGACACCTGGCAATATATAAAATGAAGCAGTGTGATAGATGAATTTACATAATAATTTTACAGTTCAACTTTGTTTTCACTTCCAAAGAAGAAATAAGATACAGTTTGAATAAACTCCAAAATTGGGCCAATATTTTCTTTTTTAAGAATATGAACCATGCATGTCATGGTACAGAAATGTACATTAATGTGATAAAAAGAGAGGAGATAAAAAGAGAGCACACTAAAACTAACTACTAGCTACTTTCCATTTGCAGTCTTTGAACAAGCAGACTCAGACTCCAAAATGTCATGTGTTGTAGCTTCAGTTTTTGAGATGGAAAGTCTCCCCCTACAAAACCACTAACTAACATGTGTCACCGAAAACATAAAGTGCATACAATGCATACACATCCTACCTCCCACTACAGCTGCATCTAAACATTATTTTTATTATTGATTAACTTCAAATTATTTTTTCTTTTAACTGATTGATCCTTTGCTCTAAAAATGTCAAAAACAATGAGAAAGTCCCATCTCAAATTACAAGAGCCTACTGTATGTGATTCCTCAAAACATATACACGATATAAAACTCAATAGTATTTGACTCACAATTCTAAAAAATGAAGGAAAGACATATTTGTGAAACTTTAAACCACCACATACAGTGTTTTTTTACAATAAGCAGATATCTAAATTGTAACTGATAAATTTTCTGTGAGTCAACAATGCAATTAATTGTTTTAGCATGACATCAGCTGTTTTGTGTATGTTCAGCATTTGATAATCTCCTTCATTTATTTAACCGTAGTACACAAAAGGACCTAGTGTACCTCACCACTGAGATCAGAATCCAAAAAACTTTATTGATGCCACCAGGAAGTTGCTTTTTAACATTTGCTCCCCATAGTTATGAATGAGGAAGCAAATAAGTATAAAAGTAAAAAATACTTTAAAATAATAATAATGATAGATATACAGTAAATGAATAGAAAAAGTGTACGAATGCAGAGGTACAAAAAGGACACAAAATGTGTCCAGTGTCAATTTACATGTATGGATGATTCATTCGCTGTGGTCTACAACCTTGTATAGTTGAATCTCGCTGAGGTAAGATAGTAACAGAATTTGCTGCATTTTTCTGATGGTTCAACCTCCTTACCACCCCAGACTGCAGGGTGAGCTGGCAAGGAATGTTCATATACATGCCTTTGCACACACAAAAAAAACATACAATATGCATACCTGCATACAACTAGAGTTTCTTCTTCTCACTCACGTATCATTTGTAAAAAACTAAACTAAGAACGGCCTTTAAGTCTTTCCTTACCTCAACACTCATTTCCTTCTCCTCCTGCATGCCTGTGTAAAAAGCTGTGTTTGATTGTGTGTGTGTGTGTGTGTGTGTTTGTGTGTTTGATTGTGTGTGTGTGTGTGTGTGTGTGTGTGTGTGTGTGTGTGTGTGTGTGTGTGTGTGTGTGTGTGTTTGTATGGAGATTCAACCTGCTATCCCCCTAGCTGGGAAGGGCTCTCAGCAAACTACTCCCTGTGTTCCGGCAGCACTCAGACTAACTGCTCATTCTAGCGATATGCGTGTGTGTGTGTGTGTGTGTGTGTGTAAGGATGTGTGTTTGGGAGCGTGTGTGCAAGCATTGTCAGTGTTGTGGGACAGCAATGAATTGCTTCCCCGTCGCTGCATCAGCAACTGCGGCAAAAAAGTTCCCTCCCACACCCCGCCCCAATTGTAGGGAGTTCAGCCAAGAAGGAACCACATGCTGGACAAACTCTGCTGTAGCACGGATACTTCTTGAGGTGACACACACACCTCAGCACAAAAAAAATTGTGACTACAAACAGAAGGGCAGGTACGTGATCATTTCAATTATTTGCTGTGAGCATTCATTTTGAAGGTTATGTTATTATATGAGACCAAAGCTTGCATTCATTGTCTTTTAGAGGAAGAGCATAGGAGTAATAGCCTGTACATTGGTCAGAGTAAATCTTGTACAAAGTTCTATCATTGCAGTTTCTATGATGTCTGCTTAATGGTATTGGAAGAAAAACAAGCATAACCTAATGCTGCATTCAGAATGTGTGAGAAGGTGGATGACAGCAAACTGGATTTTCATTGTTTTGAGTATAAGAGAAAGGTAAATGTTGTCAACACTCATATAAATACCATCTGCTGTGTTTATATATGAAACATGCTGACAAAGGTTTTATTTTCTTATATTCTGCCTGTTTGTACAGTGAAACTTTTCAAACAGTGATGTGTCAAAAGTTTTTTTTCTTTTTTTCCTGTTTTATCCAAAGCTTAGACTGCAATTTCACTTACTACCTGGGTCTTTAATATATTTTCATTTGTAAGGTATCTAACACTTTCCAAAGATGAAAAACTTTTAAAATGGTTAACAATTACATGGCAAGAAAAGTAAGAGAACCCTTATATTAAATGCACTTTTGTATAAATTTGATTGAAAATGTGTTAAGATCTTCATCTAAGTAACAATTATGAGCAAACACAATCTATTTTAACTGATAATAAAAAATAATTGTATTGTACTGAATACATCAGTCAAACTTTCACAGTATAAGTCTGAAAGGTTGGTATGTGAACCCCTTGGCTATGACATTTACTGAAGATATGTGGAGTCAGGAGTTAGCAAACGTAGAGATCAATCAATAAAATGACAGACAGGAGGTGTGGTTTAGAGATGCACTGACTTATAAAAATACTCAATCATTATTCTGAGTTTGTTATTTACAAGAAAGATCTGCTGATGTGAATCATGCCTTTCAATAATGATCTCAGAAGACTTACAATCAAAAGTTGCTGATTTGTAAAGAGCTAGAGAGGGCTACAAAATATACCCATAGAGGTAGATATTCATCATATTCATCAGTCCATAGTCTGACAAACTGTCTATAAACAGCAGGACAGGATATGGAAGCCGCTGCTCTCCAAAAAAAACAAAACATCACTGCACACCTGAACTTTGCAAAGGAGAATCTTGACACTACACAACACTACTGGAAAAATGTTCTGTAGCCTGATAAAACTGAGCCTGAATACAATAGAGGGGATCTTGGTCCCAGGATGCAAAAGTGGTGGTACAGATATTGTATACTTATATTTTGGTAATGTTAAATGACTCAATTTCAAATACTTTAAAAAGTGTCTTAGAATGATCAAAGATAAGAGGATTACCTTTCATATAAAGGCACACCTTTGTTTGTCCAGATTCTGAAGCCACCATCTGCTCTTATTGCCCTGAGGTATGTATTGCCCTATATCGGGGAGAAGCAAGAAATGGAGGGAATATTTTATATGCTGATGTGCTTTATACTAGATGTCAACAGTATTTTTTTTAGGAAAGGGTTCTTAGTTGTTCTTTTCAGATTTTTTGGGTCTGAGTAGTATAGATGCAGCTTTAATGGAAGGTTTTGTACTGATGCATGCTCAATATTCACCCCGGCTCGAGCAGTCTCCATTACGAAATAAAACATTGCAACACATAACTGAGCAGACCAATAATACCTTTTCTGCTGTGGGAGATGTAGCCTTCCTCCTTTTCATTAAGCAGGAATAGCAGCCTAAGTCTCAGTCTACAGCTTTTATAATTCCAAATAAATCTAGTAAAAATGAAATTATTTAAACGTTAGATCACTCCAATCCAAAGCTGTATTAGTTAATGATCTGATATTAGATCATCACATTGATGTATTTCTTCTTATTGAGCCCTGGCTGTCTCATGATGAATTTGTTAACCTAAATGAATCCACCCCCCAGTCATATTAATACTCATATTCCTAGAGACACTGCCTGAGGAGGTGGAGTTGCAGCCATTTTCAACTCAAGCCTGTTAATCAACCCTAAACCTAAAATCAGCCATGACTCATTCGAAAGCCTAATTCTTAGTCTTATACACCCGACCTGGAAAACTTCAAAGCCTGTTCTATTTGTTATAGTGAACCGTGCTCCTGGACCATACTCTGAAATTCTGTATGAATTCTAAGAGTTTTTATAAACTGTAGTCATTAGAACGTACAAAATTATTATTGCAGGTGATTTCAATATTCATGTGGATGTTGATATTGATAGCCAAGGCACTGCATTTATCTCACTTTTAGACTCAGTTGGCTTTGCCTAAAGAGTAAATAAATCCACTCATTGTTTCAACCATACCCTCAACCTTATTCTAACTTATGGCATAGAAATTGAACATTTAATCATCTTTCCACAGATTCCTCTTCTCTCAGACCATTGTTTAATAACCTTTGAACTTCTGTTACTTGACTATACACCGTTTGGCAAAAATGTCTTTACTAGATGTTTATCTGATAGAGCTGTAGCTAAATTTAAAGAAGTGATTCCATCAGTGCTAAATTCACTGCCATATCACAATATACCAGAGAACTTGTATACTAACTTTAGCCCCGCCCAAATTGATCAGCTTGTTGATAGTGCTTCGGGCTCAATGAGAATGACAAGCAAGTCTATTGATCCTCTAAAATAGAAGATAATTAAAGCATGTCTTGTGGATATAAAGATATAAGATATAAAGAAATAAAGAAATAAAGATCTGAATGACCAGGAACTTCCTACTATTGAACTCTGATGAAACTGAAGTTATCGTGCTTTGCCCGTGACAATTCTACTTACTCTAGATGGCATTGCTCTGGCTACTAGCACCACCGCTAGGAATCTTGGAGTTGTCTTTGATCAGGAAATGTCGTTTAACTCTCACAAAAAAACAAACTTCAAGGACTGCCTTTTTTCACCTTCGTAATATTGCAAAAAATCAGGCACATCCTTTGATGCAGAAAAACTAGTACATGCTTTTGTTACTTCTAGGCTTGATTATTGCAACTCCCTATTATCAGGCTGTCCCAATAAAACATTAAATAGTCTCCATCTGATTCAGAATGCTGCTGTGAGAGTATTGACAAGAACCAGAAAGAGAGATCATATCTCTCCTGTGTTAACTTCTCTGCACTGGCTCTCTCTGAAATCCAGAATACACCATCCTATCTTATAGAGCTCATAGTACCTTATTATCCCAGTAGAACACTTTGCTCCCAGAACACAGGCCTACTCCTGGTTCCCAGAGTCTCCACAAGCAGAATGGGGGCAGAGCTTTCAGTTATCAGGCTCCTCTACTGTGGAACCATCTTCCAGTTTGGGTTAGGGAGGCAGACACCCTCTCCACATTTAAGAGTCGGCTTAAATCCTTCCTTTTTGATATAGCTTATGGTTAGAACTGGCTCAGCATTAGCTCAAGCCATCCCCTCTCTATAGTCCTATAGCACTATGCTGCAATGGGCCTAGACTGCCAGGGGACTTCCCATGATGCACTGAGCTCCCCTTTCCTCCTCTCTCCCTGTACACTTAACATCTCAAACATGCTTGTTACTAACTGTCCTTCCTCTCTCTCCAACAGTTTTGGACTTTCTCATCTCCCTCCTGTCGCTTCTTTTTTTGCCTCTGATGCTCCTGATACTGGATCCATGGTTGCAGATCATCTACTGCCCAATGAGCCTGATCAAAACCCATTATTTTAATTATTATGATTACTACTGTTACCATGTCATTTAGTCCTATTAGTGATATTATTAGCCTTTTTAGTAAGAGTATTCAACTATCATATCATCAGCATATTAGCATATTCTGTGTTCCTGTTCTCCTAGCTGTATGCCTTACAGGCTTGTCTGTTTTCTAATTGCCACAGCCAGTGGCATCGGTGACAATGGACATCCCTGGCAAGTAGATTGGTCCAAGATGAGTGGTTTAGAAACTATACTATTTGTTAAGGCACTGGCTATTGCATCTGTATATAAAATCTAAATCTATTTAAGGAGGTTCTTTCAAAATTCAAATGTAGGCAAGACATTAAATAAATATGGCCATTCTATTTTATGGAAAGCCTTTTAAACTCCCATAATACTGCTGTATCTTTATTGTCAAAATTTTCATGGATTATATGAAGAGAAACCATTCTGATCTTCATGAACTACATGTGGGATACAATGATTAATCTCCTTGCTAGGGCTTTACAAAGTGTTTTGTTTCAGATCCAATTAGACCTATTGGTCTAAATATATATTCTGTAGAAGGCTTGCTTGGTTTCCAGATTAGCCTCAAAGAGGGCGGGAGACATCCATTTCAATAAGAATCGTCATACATATTTTAGAGTGGGATCAATTTTTCTTGAAATGTTTTTTTTTTTTTTAATTCTATCAATTACTACAAGTAAAAACTACATTCACTACTGATCTGTTTAACTGTACAGCAATCCGTCAAGACTAAATCTCTCTAAAAAGTAAGCATTTGACTCCTTAGCATTTAAACCATGAAAAGTGCTTAGGTACTGTTTAAAGTGGCCTAAAAGCATTTTTACTATAACCACTCTAGCAGGCAGCCTTCACTAAATGACAGATATTTAGCATTGTATCTTTGAAAATACCTAAGAATACCTCTGTATTAAGGCCTCCATAGCAAATGTACTCATGCTCAATTCTTTTAGGCAGTATTCTGAATCTTTTTTGGAATAAAATGAAATAAATACAAGACTGTATGCTACTTATTACATTCGATATGCAGATTCAGGTTCTACATTTACCTCTAAGCACAACATGCAGGGAGGACACGTCAGTTTTCAAGAGCCAGTTCATGAATTGCAGACGACGATACCCACAACCCTCCTGCTACAATAGTTAATGTCAAACCAACATCATATCTTGGCAAACTCGATAGTAAGCCGAATCTCCAAAATAAAGTAATCTATTGTTGCCAGACACACAAATGTGATGATGCTACCTGCTTACTTAATAACCAGATGGGATTAGCTATCACAAAAATTATGAAACAGGACAAAATTATACTTACCTACTGGCTCTTTGAAACATGGTAAAACTGTTTTACACACCCGTCAAGCAAAAACAGAGTAACTTCCACATCAGTCATCATGCCTTTGAACTCTTAGAGGTCTCTCCGACTTAGCTAGATTGGCCATTGGGACTCTTGGCAAAGATCCCAGTGGGCCATCACTTTGGTCACTGCATCAGAGGGCCGCTGGACCATTATAAAATCCATGAAGTTGTTAAAGTTTTTACCTGCCCTGTCAGACTCTTTACCAGCTCTCTTTGTTTGTCTGTCATTCGGGGTGTGGGCTGGTACCAGCGGATAAGGCAAGGGTTGAATTTCTTTTCCAGTCCGATTGTGCAGTCTCGTCCCTTTCTTCCCTCTCACTTGATCATAGCCCTTCTTGTTCAACTTTTGCTCCCCAGACCTTCTCCAGAGTCAGGGCTGTGTAGCAACACCAGATTTTGTTGTCAGCACACTTACACAGAATGGACAGCTAGCATACCATGATGAGATATTCGCTGAATTTGACAAAAAGTGCATTACATTAGAATCGCTTGCTCCACCTTTAACTTGTGATGCCCTGTGCAATGTGACTTAGAAGGCCTTTTACCTGCTGGTCAGATACCGCAGTGAACAGAGGGAAAAGAAGAATTACTGTATTGAAACTAGTCAAGCAAGAAATTCCACATCCTGAAAAGTATTACTGATGATATGTGGGTTTGAGCCGAAATCCCTGTAAAACAGTGTCAATGGATCACTCATTATTGATCGCAAAGAACACTCATGGAAAGACAGTTTAGAAAGTGAAGAGGGAAGGAGGGAATAAAATGGGAACACTGCTGAGTATAACCCCCCTGAGTCCAGCTGTGAAGGGAGGCTGACAACAAAGGGGAAGGAAAGGATAAATGTGACGATTCATTACCCACCATTGCAGCTTTAAACCAAATTAGACCACAATTAAACCACATCAAAACGAAGTCAAATGAAGCTGATCCATCTCAATCGCTAATCACCTACTGTATTTCACTTGTGGTTCCATTTAAATCACATGTAAATATAATGTCATTTGCATGTTAATGATTTTTTTTGTCCCATCTTTAGGTCTAGGAATTAAAATGTTTGACCACATCACTTTAATTATTCCTATCCCTGCCAACATTTAGGAAAGAACAGGCAACGGCCTCATATTGCAGGCTTAGAAGTTATAAAGGTGATCCTTTTTCTCAGTCAAAATGGTGGATTTCCCAACACTGGGAAATGACTTTACCCATCTGTCAGGGCAGATAATTCAATGTAACATCAGTGCTTTGTGTGCAAGATGTGGCATCATTTAAGGTATTATAAAACATTGTGATTAAATGGGTTAACTTGAACAATTTTATGGAACTGATTCAAATGACCTACTATTTTATTTTGTTTATACAATTGTTTTTTAAGCCATGAAAGTGCTTGCTAATATTTACTTACAGCTTACTTACAGCTACAGCTTACTATCAAATGGTGAGTTGGTTATTATTATGAGATTTAAGCTGTCACATAATTTTGTCATATGTTTCACTTAAATGAGGTGCCTACCCTTGTATAAAACGAGAAAAAAATGTCAGAAAAATAATACGAGTCATTAGGATTTTTACTTTGCCTCTCATAATGTCTAAAAACAATTTTCTCCCAGAGTCGTCCTTCTCCTGAAAGACAGTGTAATAAGTTTCAAGTCTATTGCAAAATTACATAGAAGTTGTCCTAGGTTAACTTTTAGGATGACTCCTTCAAAAGAGATTTCAGCTTTGATTCTGAGATTCTGAAAACCTAAGACTCTCACATTATGTAGACTGGTATCCTTTATATGTATACAAATGTGTACATTTTATATGTACAGACTGTGGGAGAGGCTGGACATTTTCAGATCCCCAATTCTCATCAACTAAACAATAAGTTATTATGTTTTCATGTAGCTTGAGTATAGCGACCATTAACAATGTACTTTCAGGAACATTTCCACTTGACAGGTGCATCTGAGAATTTTCAGACAGATCATGTTTAGGTAATACTTTAATTACCTTTCTTCGTTAGTCATACCATTTAATAACATATTATATGTTTTTCTGAGCTTGTTCAGTCCCTTTTAGTGTGATTAAGCTCTGAGACTCAAAATCAGAACAGGAGTGGCTCTACTCATGATTCTCAGATTTTTACATCTTTTCTCACATCAATGTGCAGATATTTAGATTCAGAACCCAAGTATCATGCAATATCATCAATACAATTTTACAACACAATTTTTTTCATTTAACTTTTATAAACCACCTCCTAGTTAAACCACCTCATAATTATTCAAGTGTTCACTTTCAGGGGGTAAATATCTGCTTAATTGAAATAGTATCCTGAATCTAGCTAAGCAGCACTAAGAGTTTTGCCAATGATGATATGAAACATACCACAAACGAAAAAAACATATTGAATCCTGTATGCCAGTACACACCCTTATTTCATGCATTTCTGTATTCATCCACTCATTGCACTCTGATGCAGGAGTCTTTTTTTTCAGCAACTTTGAACCTTAACCTTATAATTCAATAGCTGTTGCTTGGTTGCCAGCTATTTCCAATGAGCTTCTGCAGTAGTGAATGATCAAAGCTCTAACTGAGCTTACTTGACAGGCTTAACTCCTATACCATCCAAGGTTGAAGGTGGAGGTGACTATATGGCTCAGCCAGTGGTGCCAGTGGGGTACATGTATGAATGTTGTTACTTAACCAAAAATGATCAAACAGCACAATCAAATCAACATTTTTGATAAGCAAGGCAGTTTGGTGAGAGGATAATAAAAACAGTTATTGTACAAGTACTGTTGTAAGTCAACAGTGCTCGCATAAACTCTCAGTTTTAGAGAAAAACATATATACCATGAGAGTTGGTAAAAACACACTCACATAAAAACAAATAGATAAAATAATATCTGTACAGCTGTACTTCAGTTTGGTTCAGTTTGCCTCCCCTTGCACAATTCAAAGATAGAGGCTATGGTATAAGATGAGATGGAGTTGGTAGCCTCCCTGAGTGAGAGAAATACTCCTCTCATTGTACCACACAAAGGCAGCAGGAACACCAAAAGACACTTGCGAGGCTCCATCAAAGCTCACGGCAAGCAGGTGGGACTGAACTGTCAACAAGGGGGAGTGCAAATTTACACCTCACACGAACAAGTATAAAGCAAACGGAGGAAAGTCTTCTAGCTGAATGTGATCAGCTTGTGCAGGAATCGCTGGCATAGGACAAACATGTAAATGAGGACATGAGAATGTAATGTAAATAATGCTTGGCACATTGTATAAGTAATGTGTATCTATCTGTATAGTAACACACATGAGTGTAATGTGCACTTAGAATAAAATGTTTCCAGCATGTTGCATACCATCTTGGATTAAATATTGTTTCCTCTCACTGTAAAAACACTTACTTTATCTTTCTCTCCCTCACTCACTCTCTCTCACTCACACATACAAAGAATTACATAACAAGCAGTACTCCACACTGTCACTACTAGAGTGCTCTGAAGAAAACCACTAGCAAAAGAATAACACTTCACTATATCACTAATGAAGGTTTCAACCAAGAGAGAGTGTTTCTTCTGATAACAAGAAAACCTAATAGTCAGAACTCTAGTACTGAGTGTGAAAGAGGAAAACCAGGAGATAATTACTGAGACATTTTGTTTTTTTACAGTGTCACCCTTGTGGAAAAATACACAAAGTATTAATGCTGGGCCAAAGCTGTATATAACTGTAATACTGATCATATACTGACTAATAGTAAGTACTTTGATTTACTTATCTGTATCTGGTGATAAATGACTGTGTATATTGCACAACAGTGTACACTACAATTGTATTATCAGCAGGGTTTCCCCCAGCAAGTCACAGAGGAGGGAACCCACATCATCAAAAAATAAAGAGGAAGTTTTTTATAAAATGTGATAAAGAAAAAATATGATTAAGCCTCTGAGAAAATGAGTATTGCCTGTCGGCAAAAATCAACGATCATATATTTATTGAGTAAGGCAGTCATTGACCACAAGATGAGATGTTTAAGGATCTGTGTCATTTAGCTCAGCAGGTAAGTGACTGATCAATTAAATTGTACGCTATAAAAACTGAGACTGGGGAGACTTATTACAGTAGAAATACTATAAAAATTGTTATACTAGATCCAGACAATTTTAAGTTGAATTCAACATATTTTATTAATTCAGTTTTTCTATTTCAACAAAATTTGAAAGAGAAAATCTAACCAAATCGTATTGCTCAGAATGTAATTATATTCAATAAAGAAAAGCAAAGAGAGAGAAAATTGATTTACTCATTAAACAGTCATCGGTTTTTCAACATCTTGCACATTCAAGAAAACAAGACCAGGCTGTGATAAAGCCCGAGTATGATAGCCTGAAGACCAGTGTGGCTACTGAAGTTCAATATTATAATGCCGTGTAGAGGCTGCAGCATCAGGTTCAGCTTGTCTTGATGTCACATTAGCTTTTTAGCTTTATAGCTAATGTGACCTCACTCCTGAGGTCACATGAGGTAACTTGAGGAAGTAAAAAGGACTGATTATACTTGTATATTAGAAAAAATAATACACAAAAGAAACTGCAACAAAAGTTTGATGAGTAAAGGGATGAGAACAAACTGAAGGTTAAAACATTAGGTAATTTGAGCTTTACATACTATTTTGTTTTCATTAAGATACATAAAAGCTCTCCTTCACCATGTTGCCAACTATATTATGTGCAAGTTGCAGGTTTAACACTTTTAAATGTTAGTCTCATTTGGAGTTGCAATGTTTACTGTGAGTTCACAGTGGTGTATGTGGGAAGATGCACCACTGAATGTAGGGGGAGGTATCAACGATGTTGTATAGATATATTTTTGGTGCCAGCCTTCCTGTTACCATGGTAACTGCTCTTCGATTCAGCAGCATTAGTGAACCGAGAACCAAATTGATGCCCCGCCCCCCGCATTCCTTATTTATTTATTTCTTTGTCAGAGAGTGTGAAGTTGGGCTGGGGGAGCAAGAGAAAGAAAGTGCGGATACAGATGAGGAGTGGGGAGGAAAGGTGGAGGAGGAAGTCTGGGGCTTTGGGAGTTGGATTGAAGATGAAACTGTTCAGAAATTAAGTTGGCATTCTGAGCACAGCCAGTGACTTAGCAATGCTGAATCGACAGAATACCTAGCAACATGATGTATCCAATGAGACCATCCCTTGTATGGAGGAACAATTCAGAGGGCAAATACTGTTCAAGCTCCTAAACTCCATGAGGGTTTACTGATAAGGGTTAGAGCCACTGATTTGCTCCGAATGGCTCCTTATCCTGTCAACATTTAAAATTTTAGTCATCTAGTAGTGCTCTATTTTATTTCATTCTTTTTCATTCCAATTTTATTTCATTCTCTTGCCTTTCAGCTAATTAAAGATAAGTTTGTGCAAGCATGAGTGTAGCAGGGTTGCCATTTGGGTTTTACCACTTGACTGGAGGGGGGCATTTTTTTTACTTTGTTTTTGTTGTTGAACAGGCACAGTTAGCACCTGTGCAAGGGAGATCCTGTAAATGCTATGTGTCTCTGAAATTGCACAAAAGTTATGCTGATGCCTTTCAATAAATTGCTAAATGATAGTCCAAGGAAGTGAGATGTCTGTCCATGAAACACTCAGGGGTTAGTGATTAACTGATACGTACCAGAAAATTGCTACAACAGCCAGATAAAGCTGCAATGGTTCAAAACCACATGCCTGCATGTAAAATGAGATTCAATGTGCTACATAGCTACATAGGAGGACTAAAATATCAAATATTCATACAAAAAAAAAGAGTAAAAGGATAAGCAGGCATGGAACGGAAATAAGATTAAGATATGATTATACATGTCTTAGATGTGTCTGGCTTTAAGGTGGCAGTGCAGTCAATAAATAGTCCTTAGCAGCAAAATAGTAGAACTAACATATCAGTGCAATGCAGATAGGTGTCAGTGTTATAGTTCTTAATCTGTAGCATTTTGGCAGAATGGCTAAGGAGGTTTATAGCTCTGGGGTAAAATGTTTTAATAAATAATTTCTATTACAATAAAATACTCCCTTAATGAATGAATCATGCATATATAACTGTGTTAGACAAAAGTGTCTAAGACTTCTTGAATGGTTCCTCATTTAGACTTATTAGTCTTTTAGATAAGATTATTACTAAGTTATTAGCAGAAAAACTTGACTTTATTCTGGTTAAATTAATTAACCAAAACCTGTCAGGTGACAATATTAAGAGACTCTTGAATGCAATATCTCATTCGGACACTTTTCTGAGGCCTGCTCTGCTTCTACCTTTAGATGTGGAGATGGCTTTTGACAGGAATAATTTGGAATTTCTTTCTCTGTTTTACATAGATTTTATGTGGGCTCTAATATAATTGAATGGATCATATCAATTTCAAAAATCAGCATTCATCACTAATAGTGTTTCCTTTGACTTCTTTTCTGGAACCAGAAAAACAAGACAGGGGTGTCTATTGTAACCTTTGCTTTTTGAAATGGTGATCACTGACATCATGTATATGAGAAAATAAAAAATTCAGCTCTGAAGATTATTAATAATGAGCATAATATATTTCTATATGCAGAAGACATAATTCTTTATATGACAGACCCAGAAACTCTGAATTTATATAGCACCGTTAGGAAGATATTTAGGATACAAAATAAATTACACCCAAGTAACACTTGCCTCTTATGTATGACATCAACAGAAAAAGTTCTTCTTGATGGATACCAGGGGGTTAAACACTGCGGAATTAATATTACATGATGCTTAGAAAATGAGTTCAAAGAAAACTATACCCCTCCCCTTGATGAGATTAAAACTGATTTATGCAAAAGGTCCACTCTGCCATTATTGCTGTTTGGAAGAATAAATGTTATAAATCTCTGAGAGAAAACATCTCAAAACTTATTTGGTGCAGAAAAAACAAGGATTATTTTAATGACCCCAATGGAACCAGAGCCCACTGGGGTCTTTGTCTCCCCAGTCTCTATTATTATTTCTGGTCAGTCGAGTTACAAAATTTAGTGTCATGGTCATTGGGGAGGGGGAGCTGTAGATCCAGATAGAAGCCAATCTTTTGACCCTTTTTATTTGGACTGTTATAGTTATAAAACACTTAAAAAAAGACCTATCAGACAGATGGTAGAAATTTTAGACGTGAACAAATCAACAATTTGAAATCTAGCAAGCTATACTATCTGCGCAGATTCAGTCAAATACTTCGCAACTGTTAGGACGGTGCTTCACAGTAAAGATAGTTAATGACACAAAAGATACTGTGAAAGCAACCTAAGTGCTTCACGAGGCAAAGAAAGAGAATAATCTCAAAGGCCAAGTAAGTCATCTGACCTCAACTCAACTGAGTTCTGGATTATTTGATGTAGAGGAATTTTATGATATTCTATTTAAAGGAGGTCCTTCATCTTTCCTCACTCTAATAAAGATTTGAGGAAAAGATCTAGGAATGGTTTTAGATGTTTTTTAGACATTTCCCATTTAAAGGTAACAAAATCAAGAAAGCTAAATTTTAAAGTTTATCCATAAATTCTGTCTCACTCCTTTAAAGATGCATCCAACTTCCAAAGATAATTCACAAAATTGTCCCATTGGAAATTCTTGGAAAAGAATTTTATTTAAACCCTTGTCTCCAAGGTCCGAAATTAACAACCACCAAACGGGGAGATTTTCTGGTTGGCAAGTAAATCTCAGAAGACTATCTGCCACACTGGCAGGTAAATGTTTGTACCAATATAGTCATAAAACCCTAACCTGAGAGTTTTTTACAGCATTTTGTTTTACAAGTGTTCTGCTTCTGTTCTTTTTATGTCTGAGTTTGAAACACACACTCATTTACTCTGTGGAGACCCACCCCTACTTTTCTATCACAGAATGCAGGTAACCAAGGTAATGTTTCTTAAGTAAGTCACCTGCTGCCAGTCTACTACTAGCTGAGAGAGATAGAGAGAGACAGAGAGGTAAGCACACACATATATATATATATGTATACATATATATATGTATATATATATATATATATATATATATATATATATATATATATATATATATATATATATATATATATATATGTATAGTTTAGTTAAGAAGTGTATGATTTAGATAAATTTTCCAAAACCTTTCTGATGCAAATCTCCAAAACATTTCTGCTTATTCTGACTTTGAGGAGAAAGATTAGTTAAATATATAGATTACATTAACCTAGCTAGCTAGATACGGGTAGATCTATCTATCTATCTATCTATCTATATATATATATAGATAGATAGATAGATAGATAGACAGATAGATAGATAGATAGATAGATAGATAGATAGATAGATAGATAGATAGATAGATCTACCCTCTATCTATCTATCTATATATATATATAGATAGATAGATAGATAGATAGATAGATAGATAGATAGATAGATAGATCTACCCTCTATCTATCTATCTATATAGATAGATAGATAGATAGATAGACAGATAGATAGATCTACCCTCTATCTATCTATCTATATATATATATATATAGATAGATAGATAGATAGATAGATAGATAGATAGATAGATAGATAGATAGATAGATAGATAGATAGATCTACCCTCTATCTATCTATCTATCTATATAGATAGATAGATAGATAGATAGATAGATAGATAGATAGATAGATAGATAGATAGATAGATCTACCCTCTATCTATCTATCTATCTATATATATATATATAGATAGATAGATAGATAGATAGATAGATAGATAGATAGATAGATAGATAGATAGATAGATAGAGGGTAGATAGATAGATTGATTGATTTTTAAATCATTCTTAAATCAATTTTAAATCAATATATAATTTGGGCCTTTAAAAAATATGCTTGGCCAATGGATTTTGTCATCTATCCTCCACATTGACCGGTGAGTCAAAAAGGTAATTTAGGACCATGCTTGTCTCTAGTCACTTAATGATATTCCTGACTTTCAGTTACATCGTAAAAAATGCTTACTATTACTTAAAACATCCCTGTTTTTGTTATTGTTTTTCTTTCATACACGAATGTGTGTATTTATATGTGCATGCATGCATAGGTATTTGTGTACATGCACATGTATGCCCTTGTCAAATATAAGTATATTTTTCTGTGATGAAAGATATAATAAGTGTGTTGAAGGTTTATATTCCAAACCTGAGATGTTTATAAAACTTAAGTTTTACTTGGATCTTGAATACAGCCTACAACAATACACTCAGAACAATTTGAGTGATTTCAACTTAACTCAGCTTCACAGCTATTTCCCAGTTATACAATGGATAATTTAAGGTATATTATGGTAACTAAAAAACTGTTTTAGAAAAGTTAAACATTTTTGTTTGTTTGTATTTTATGTTATTTTATGTTATTTCATTGTTTGTTTGAATATATTCCAACCTCTGCATTAGAAACAGTCTTGGAGCTGGGAGAGAGCATCCTCGGACCATGTCTGCCTGGTCCTGATGAATGGTCTGACGCTAAACTGGAGTGATATTCAGAGAAATATTGCCTGACTGACCCATATGGGGGGAGGAGGAAGACTTGTATGCATCATTAATGTTTAAGTAGACATGGTCAAGTGTATTTGCGTCTCTGGTGGGAAAATTAACATCTTGATAAAATTTTGGAAGGGCAGTAGGGAGGTTAACCTCATTAAAGTCACCAATAATAGTAAAAAACCCTGTTTGCATATCAATTTTACCCTCAATTTTTTAATCTTTTTTTCCCTCTGACAGTAATTTATCCTGCCTAATACCATAGCATGCCCTCACTCTCATGTAAGATTCCATCCACAAGCGGAAGTGGCCAACCTTCCGTAAAATCTCTGGTGATGCAGGAGGCTGGGCTGGCTAACATTAGCATAACTGATGCAGCAAGGCCAAAAGCACTACTAACAGAGGACGCACAGTACACAGTAAGGTCAGGAAAATGGTGATTTGCAGTCCAATTCATTTCTGATCAGTGAATATACAATTTCCAACAAGTCTGAACAGTTATCCATCTGAAAACTTAACCACTTTAATGAACTCTCTTGGGACAATTCCATTCAATTCAATTTTATCTATATAGCACCATATCAGAGGTTATCTCAGGGTATTTTTCATATAGAGCAGGTTGTCTTTATCTTTCAATCACAATTATGTGACTTATACAAATGACAAAACATAATTAAAGTGATGTAAAAATAATCATTGGACAACTGACTGCCCTTTCCAGCAAGTCTCCTCCTCAACCCCATAGAGACACAGTGTTGTTTCCAGGCAACACAACTGATCACAACACTACCAAGTAGGCTGGCCTGTAGTGGGAGGAAAGTTTTTATCAATGGTGCATAAGAGAAGATGTCTACCATGGCCAGTAGAGAAAATTAGCTCAATACAAATTGAACTATGTAATTGATAGTCAGTTGGACAGAGTGATAGACAGTGACAGATATATAGATATTACATCTCAATATTCTCTGAGTTAACAATAGAATCAAATATATGAATCTGGTGTGTCTTCTTACAAAAACTAAATCTTAACTTGCTAATAGTTCATGATCAAATTAGGTTAATCATTTCTTTAAATCTGCCTTCAATGTATCATTGAGGGTGGAAATAAAATGACCAAACAATACAGGTATGGCCCATCAAGTGGGATAAAAATAGACACAAAAAGTGCCAGAGATCAGTGGTGTTTTGCCATTTTCTTTGGGCATATGTACCTCTGTTGGTGAAAAGAAGCATTTAGTCGACCAATCTGTGAGGGCTTTACTTCGTGTTTTTGTTCCTTATTATAGAGGTTGTAAAAGGTCATTTGAAGGTTAAGAAGAGGAAGTAGGCTGTCAAGATACATCATGAGGCAATTATAAGGTTTATGGGAAAGAGTGTTGAAAAATGCATGTCTCCCAGTTTTTGGGTGCATTTTACTCCCACAAATACAAAAAACAGAATGTTATGCCTTTAAAACAGGACTTTGAAGTCCAAAGTCCATTGAAAGACATGGAATATGTGTCTGTCTGTTCACTGGTTATACTAGACAAGCCTTTGAGTATAATGAAATGTACCCACTTTTTAAAAATTCAATTCAGTTCCATTCAGTCCAGAGACCTGGATAAGCTGTTTATACAGTTGTATTCAAGCACTGTCAGGCTGGTTGTTATAACTGTAATAATAAGAGTGATACATATAGCTATAATAATGTTTTTAACAATAACAACAGAATTAATAAATGTATTATTATTATTATTATTATTATTATTATTATTATTATTATTGTTGTTGTCTTTGTTGTTGTTGTTGTTGTTGTTAATTATAATAATAATGATGATAATAAAACATGGCAGCCTTACCCTTATCTCTACAGGATTTCTTTCTCACAATACAATCTGTATCTCTAGTATACTTCACGTTTCTGGTATGTGTTTCTATTTTTTTACAAAGTCAAGATAGTAGAAATTCTAACTATGTCCTTGTAGTTATTAAATGAATTACTAAAATGTCTCTATTAAAAACGTGATCATGATTTCAGCCATTTGCCTGGGGGTCAAATCTCTATTTTGAGATAATGGTGAGGCAGTATCTATGGGGCACTAGATGTCATTGTCTTCATCAGAGGTCAAACAGCTAACCTCATAGGTCTGTGAGTAGGTCAGTATGTCACTTCAAACAACTGGGAGTCTTTTGGATTTAACCAACACTGTGACATTTTCAAAAAATGATATTCAAAAACAGTAGGGAAAGTGTTTCAAGCTTGTGGGGTGAAATCAAAATGTGTTTTCAAAACCAGGCTTCATGACACCTAAGTATTTTCAATTCTAAGAAGTGCAACAAAATTGGAAAAGGTGCAGAATGTGCCTACTGGCTGTTGGATATATAGCTAGACCAGTAGCCTAAAGCCAGAGCTCTCCACTAATTTTGATAACTCGCCTTTATGTAACTTACAATTTCCTTGTGGGTTCTGACTCAAACACCTCTTTAAGCCCACTCAGATTTAGTTTGCATTCTGTGCCTGCCAGTTATTCATGCATTTATGAATACATATAAGTAAACAAAGACTTCTGGCGCCAACCTTGGTTCAGTCATTTTGCTGGTTTCCTGAGTTATAATTGTTGAATCAATGTTATTTACTGGTCACAAAGTCCACTCATCAGGTACATATGGGCTGGAAGCTACTTGCTGACCAAAATTGGGCAGAGGTTAAAAGAAAAGAACAGTCTATTGGTAGTATATATAAATACCGATTCAATTTTGAAAGTACAATATTTAATATATGACTAATCAGTGAGGTGGGATATTTCAAATTAGAAACGAGCCCACAAATTTAACAAAAGAAGTGGGAGGAGGAAGTGAGGCTAAGGCAGTGAATTATTGGCTTAATAGCCCATATTGGATAACAGAACTGGGTGCAATGGTAACATAACTTGGCCGCAATATAAATTTATGAACTCATGCTTCTACATGTTAGTATGTGACTTCTTGCCACATATGCTGAATCTAAGGTTAAGTGATTTAAGGTAAATTAATTGCATTTTTTTCTTATCAGTCGCATGATTTAAATTTACATTTTGTTAAGAAATAAATCAAACTACAGGCTGTATTTGTGATCTTCATAGATTTCAAAAAAGATCAAAACTGATCCAAGAGAAAAGTTGCTTAAAATCTTGAAATCCAAGGGTGAAGATAATGTAGACCTCTCCCTTCTGTGCCTCAGAGCTTACTTTCTTGCTGCACTTCTAGTTCATATTTTTAATCTATTATTTACTATTTCTGGTAAAATCCTGAGAATCTGGAAAGCTGCACAGGTTATTCCGCTACATAAAGGGAGTGAACCCAGTGACTTGAAAAGTTATTGTGTGATTTTAAAATTGTTCTGCAAAGATAAAACCATATTGCAGCCTCAGCAGTCAGGATTTAGATCATGCCACAACACAACAGCTGCATTATATGTACTAAATGATAATGTTAATGACCTCTGCTAAGCAAATTTGATTAGAAAAACTATCCCTGTTAGGACTACATGAACATTCCATTAAATTGTTTCTTGACTGTCTCTCTAAAAAACTCAAGTAGTAGTTTCAAATGGTCTATTCTATTTTTGGTCCCTTTATTGTACATACATATAAACAATATTATCTCTTCATATTTTTACAGTATAGGTTTACTTTAAATGAGTCTCTCTTGAAAAGAGACCACGATTTCAATGAGATTACCTGTTTAAATAGAGGATTAAATAGATATAAATATCTGACTGATGAATCCTAATTCAGTTAAATTAGCAATAAGTTATTGCTACTGTTAAGAGCATTGAACTGTAGCTTGTTGAGCTAATTTTGGTTTCACAGACAGACTTGAGCTGCCTCACAACCCAAAATAGTGCAAATTCATAGCTTTAAAAGGGATAAAATTAAAATGATGGCATGATGTGCTTAAAATTTAACTAGGAGGTTCTCTCGATTCACTGTGTATAGTGTATTGTATATGCTTTGCATGTATATGTATATACTAAATATACACAAATACATACAATGAACTCTATTGAGACTATTAATATTGTCATAAAACATACATATAGATATGTATGATTTGATGATAAGTATGTTGAATCTCCCCTGGAATTAAACATACTGTAAAAAATTTGCTTGGCTTTGCTGTGCTTTTCTTCACCAGTTTGGCATTCTGTCTGCCTTTCATTCGTCTGTCATTGACAGTACACCTCTTTTACAGAGTGGTGTTTCCTCCTCCACAAAACCATCATTGAGGATGATTAATTATACAAAAAATCAGGATGCAGAGGGCATTTAACCGGGTAATAACTTGAGATTTCTTTTTTGTTATTTGGCTAACTCAAAGAACTTTATGTAAATAACCACAGTTGAATAAATTTGCCAGCAAAACTTGTCATTATAGTCAGCGGAATTAATGGCTGCTGACTTAAACTTTTACGTGCTTTAATTTTTTTCAGACACCGTCTAATGTGAGTCCCATTTCAAATCACACCCTTTTTCAGTATGAAAATTGCACTCTGACTGAACCAGTCTACAATGTGTTTAATTTCAACAGTTTGACAGAAGCCACTGCTGCATTACATCACCAAAGGGCTGTCAGAATACAAATGAGAGAGATCATCCAAACCAGCAACAGTGGCAGAGTATCAACATAATAATGTGGGAATGGTTTCTTTCTGAATTTTTTTTCTCCCTTCAATTTTCCTCTCATCTTGAACTAAAGCACAGTACCCATCATGCCCCTGAAGCTTTATGTAACATGGCCATGGAATGAAAACTGCATATCATTATAATCTGCAAATTCATAATGGAGAACTGAATACTTAAGGTAGTAGAGCAGAATATAATATTCACAGTGTCATATGGGATCTCATGACATGAGCATTAAGAATAACAGAATAACTGGACATGGTATAAATCTATTTTTAGGTTTAGCATTGCGAGGGCTGAGGTTAAACCCTATATACAGCATGTTAACAAAGCTATCCTCCATGTCCATTCCACAGGACAGTAAATAATAATCCACCTTCAGAGTTGGGAGATGCCAATTAATGAAAATTTGATGGTATCTCATTGCTGACTCAAATCAGAGCATCTTATTAATTTTCTGAGACTAAAATGCATGTTTTTTTTCTTTTGATTTTGTAGGGTTCAAACATAACATAGTAGCATACTCTTCCCCCAAATCTTGTATCAGAGGCAATAAACTAATTAAAGATAACAAATTGTCAATCCCAAAAAATGGAATGGCTGCTACTACAAAGCATATGGTGGACTACAATTATACCTGCAGTTGCAGCCAAGAAATGAAGCATTCTTTTGTTCATAAAGCCAGTGAAACTTGTCAACTCAAAAGTCTCAAAATAACACACGGAAACATCACATCGACTATGTATTTGGTTCAAGTGGTCATCAGTCACATGTACTATATCAATGAACCAGACCAAGAGTGCCTGAATATACCCTCAGTTTTGGTCTTTGCAACAGCCTCTGATGTGGTATCCCTGTGGTAGAATGGTAACCTGTACTCTGCCTCTTTCCTGATGCATTCTGGGAAAGGCTTTAGCCCTATCACTGAAAACAGCAACAACTGATGACAATGCTATATAAAAAGCACTGCAAGCGAACCAGAACAACAAAAGCTGTAAGCCATAAAACCAAAACAATAAGTTAAAAAAAAAAATTAGTAGATCTATGGGGCACTGCAGAGCAGGGTGATACACTAATCACCTGTACGTGCATAACTATGAC
Source organism: Istiophorus platypterus (assembly GCA_016859345.1). Taxonomy (NCBI): domain Eukaryota; kingdom Metazoa; phylum Chordata; class Actinopteri; order Istiophoriformes; family Istiophoridae; genus Istiophorus; species Istiophorus platypterus. The sequence continues at coordinate 910,369 of CM029129.1, read as the reverse complement.
CCACGTTTTTCACATGAATCAAAGTTATTTCATCTGTTATTAATATATACTGTACACTAACCAAACACTATCAGGAACACCTATACATCTGCTTATTCATGCATTTATCCAACAACCCAACAAGTGGCAACAATGCCAGACATAAAATCATGTAGATACATATCAGGGGCCTCAGTTAATGTTCACATCAAACATCTGAATGGGAGAAGAAATAGGATCTAAATGACTTTGACCATGGCATAATTGTTGGTGCCAGACTGACTGATTTGAGTATTTCTGTAACTGCTGATCTCCTGAGATTTTCACACAGAAGTCTATAAAGTTTACTCAAAATGGTCAGAAAAACAAAAAAATGTCCCGGTCCTGCAGACAGAAACATGTTGTTGATGAAGTGAGAGAACAATGGCCAAACTGGTTGTAGCAACTCAGATAACCACTTTTTTTCTGTGGTGAACAGAAAAACTTCTCAGAATTCACAACACATCCAACCTTGAGGTGGATGGGATACAACAGCATAACACCACGTTGGGTTCCACTCCTCACAGCGAGGAACAGAAATCTGAGGCAGCAGTGCCACAGCCTATCAGAGTATTGTTGTTGACCATGTGCATATAGTCACAATTTCCCATCTTCTAATGACTACTTCCAGCAGGATAATGCACCATGTCATGAACATGACAATGAGTTCAGTGTACTTCAGTGGCTGTCAAAAGATTTGAGTTCAGTAGTGAACTTCTAGTTTGTGGTAGAGCAAATGATTGGCAGTGTAAACATGGATCTTATGTTTGTTTTCATTAATCACATTAGCAACCATTAGCTGTCAATACCAGACTAAGGCTACATCAACGAAACCCCCGTATGTAAACGAGAAAAGGTGTTTTTCTTTTCTTTTTTTGATGAATTCAACTTTTAATTTGTAAGAGGGAGATTGTTTTCTTCTTCCTCTTACAGTGTTTTTGACTCCCATTTCTCTTCTGAACACTGACTGAGCAGCACAATGACAACATTAGCTCAATAAATCTGACAACAATGCCACTAAAAGCCTGTTACAACTACAGACTGCACTGTCCAGGGAGAAATGTTCAAGAACATTGCTTGAAAATGTTGGAAAGATGTTTACTTATTGGCTTGATATAAAGTAATTTGGATGCTATATAAATAATTTGGATGCTCTCTTGTTTAGCTGGTCTTGTGATTTTTCTAAGGACATTAGTTCCACAACGCTGACATATATAGTACATGAGATGCTGAGATAACCAGTCCAAGCCTAACAGTTATCTAGTGAAGTGAACAGTAAGGTTAAGGTGTTTTTTTTTTTTACAGAATTAAAGAGCAAAACAACACCATTGCCATCCATCTGAGTAAGCAAAGTTTTCATTACAGGAAGAGGGGCATGTTTTAGCTGGACTGCAACAGTGAGGCCTGCCCTATAAGCAGGAATGTCACTGAGTGAGTGAGTGAGTGAGTGAGTGAGTGCTTAAGTTACACCACTGGTCAGCCAGCCTAGTGTTGGAGTTTCCTCTTCGGCTGTTGCTCTTTCAAAATTAAACAGTGAAAACAGTTTCTATTATGTAATCAGAGCCAATTTTCCAGGCAGTGATGCCTTTGTTGCTAAATTTACTGACTTTAGTGATTTTCTTCACAAAAGCACCAAGCGATTTCTTTTTTATACACAGCAACCTCCTTATTAAAGAGTCACCAGTAATGTCCTGTCAGTATGTGGGCAGGTTTTCCTTCCACAGGCACACCTCTCTATGTGTCTCATTCAATTGACTGCATGGCAGCTGACACAGACATGAACAAGCTTTTAACTTTCTAACCTTCTCTCTGAGTGATCATTACACAAATAAATAGATCCAAAAATTACAGCACAGCAATTTTCTTACATGTATGATGATTTTGTCTGAAAATGCTAGTTATAAATTGGGATTTTAGCAGTGCAGAGCAGCAACTTGGAAATGGGAAACAGCTAGTCAATCACAGGGCTGACACACAGAGACAGACATCCATTTATATTCACATTCACGCCTACAAGTGATTCAGAGGTGCCATTTAATATTACTGCATGTATCTGGACTGTAGGAGGATCCTTGAGTACGCATTCCAATTCGACACAAAAAGACTTGAACTGGCTGGAAGGTTTGAACCTATAACTTTCTTCCCGTGAGGCAACAGTACTAACCACCTCATCACCATGCTGCCCACGTAAAAGAAATCACAACCCCATCAACAAACTACATCAATCTTAAAACACTTTCTCCTCTTACATGCAACCACTCTATACAAGGCACTCTGAGTGAAGTGTAGTACACTTAGACTGACTTGATAATGACTTTCATGCAAAAGCCAGCTTGAATATTTCACCATGGCTTTCAGGGATTTAAGAGCCTAACTGACAAAAGAGGTATCTGCTCCTGCCACATATGTGTTCCAAAACATACAAGGAGAAGAGAGCTTTATATATCCCTTTTTAGCATATCCAGCTAGGACAGTAGGCTAGCTGTCTTACTGGAATGTAGATCATGCCTATACTTGGGTTGCAAACCACTCAGTGGAGATTTTCTGCATAAATGATGAGTAGAGCTCTGTCAGTTTCACTTAGAATGGACTGTGTAAAGGCCAGTGTGAACTCAGTGTGATGTAAAAATTAGGTGAACTGCTTCTAAAGAAGTAATCTATTTGCCATTTTACTGTTGCTAACAGCATGCTAACAACACTGTTACATTATATCATTCAAATATTTGATAAACTTCCAATTATGGCCATTGCTTATGTGTTCTTTTCTCACGGGTAGTACATAAAACTGCAGATACAATATTTATCATGCTCAAAATATTAAGCTGGTCCTTTAGCGGGATAATATTTGCCAAAAAGCACTATAAACAAAGCATAGCTGAGGCTGAAAGTAAGTAATTACCTTTGCAGGAATTTTGTCATTATAATTTCTCCACTGGGCAATTTGGAGGGATTGAGATATTTGAGTGTGGACCAAAGTAGTGAAACATTTGACCAACATTGCTATCTGTAGAACTTGCATGCCTGCTTGCAGGGTTAAAAATGATCTCACAACTTGAAGGCACAAAAACCATCTTTAGTTTGGTGCACATGACCATTTGCATGACATCTACAGTTACACAATTTTCATAATTTTGCCTATGTTGCCTATGATGGATTTGAACTAAAAAAAAAACAGGATGTGATTGACATGTAGATTTTCAGCTTTAATTAATTGGGTTTCACAAAAAATTTTAAATAACCGCAGAGGAATCAAGGCCAATTTTCCCTTATTTTTAGAGGCTCAAAGGAATTAGACAATTGACAGTTGATCAGTTTCATGGTCAGGTGTGGCCTGTCCCCTCGTGATTCAATGACAAAAATAATCAGAAAAAAGATCTGGAGTTGATTCCTTTTGATGAATTTGTATTTGGTAGCTGTTCACAGGAATTCTTAATGTTTGGCCCAGAGAGGTGTTAATGAAAACAAAAGGAGGACAGATGGCAGAAACTTTAGGAGTGGCCAAACAATAATTTTTAAAAGAGGGAATGCACTGGCAAGCTCAGCAAAACCAAAAGGCCTGAAAGACCACAGAAGAAGACTGAAGTGGATGATCAAAGAATTCTTTTCTTGGTGCAAAAAAACCCCTTCATACCATCTACCCGGGTCAAGAATGCTCTCAAGGAGGTAGGTGTATCATTGTAAAAGTCTAATGGGTCACTGGTGTTATTGATGATGTGACTGCTGATTGAAGTAGCAGGATGAATTCTGAAGTGTATAGAGCTACACTATCTGCTCTGGTTCAGCCAACTGTTGCAACACTGATAGGAAAGTTCTTCACAGTAGATAATGACCCAAAACATTATTTGAAAGCAACCCGAAGTTCTCAAGGCAAAGAAATTGAAGGCTAAGTCAGTCCCCTGACCTCAACTCAAACTGAGCTTGCGTGTTTGCCCCATGAAGACAAAACTGAGGGCAGAAAAGACCCACAAACAAGCAGCAAGTGAAGGCAGCTGCAGTAAAGGCCTGGCAAAGCATCTCAGAGGATGAAACACTCCTTTTTTGTGTTCCAGACTTAATTTGCAGTCACTGATTGCAAAGAAATTTCAACCAAGTTTTTGAAATAATCCTTATATTTCTAATTATGCCTAGTTGCTTAACCTAAACAGTTAATGCAAATTTTTTGTGAGACCCCTTGAATTAAAGCTGAAAGCCTATAATTCAATCACATCTTAATGGCTATGTTTCAGATCCATTGTGGTGGTAAATAGAGGCAAAAATACTAAAATTTCACCCCTGTCTAAATACTTATGAATCCAACAGTATATCACATACAAATCTTACATGAGGTACTAAACAACAAAGCTAAATGTATAACAAACATTGGAAACTGTTTAACTACCCATAAATAAAACAATAAGTTTGTATTAACTATATAAACAACACCATAATTACATAAGAAAATCCATTTAAACATCATGTTTGCATGAACAAAATTATGTTTATTTTTTCATATTAGTTATGAGGAGAAAAATAGAAGCATAAACTTCCCTTGAGTACAGCACTGCATCAATAGAAGAATTCCCCCTCTTCAATGATGTAATGGTCATTTACACCATGAACAGCATACAGTAACAGCCAAGGGATAAGAGTCCACTGTGTGTGAAAATCTTTCTGACATTTTCTCAAATAAAATACTTCACTTCTGCTGTTTGCACAAGGATTTATATATCGTAATAATGTAATAATATGTTGCTTCTCAATTTAGCAATGTAATTTCACATCCTTCAGACAACTCATGAGCTTTGTAAACACTGGGCTACAACAAAGGGGTGCAGCAGAGCCACAAGCCCGCTCTCAGAACTTCAGCCCAACTTCTGCTGCTTCTGACATGCACACTTTAGTTGGAAGGAATAAACAAATCATTTTCTCATACACATACAACTCTAACTCTAAACATTAAAATTCATCCTGCAAGGACATAATAATCCACAGCAAATATATACTGAAAGCAACGTATAACAACAGTGAAAAATTATCTATTCAAGTCTTCACTTCAAAGCTTGTGAAAAGATGATAAAGACAATAAGGACTGTGATGGAACACAAAAACGTGCACATGCACACATTCAGAAGTAATCCACACAGACAGAGCCCCATTCCTCCTGCTTCACTGCATGCCTCATTCTCCCACAGCGCTCATTCTCTCTGTCTCATTTCAGGTCTTCCTCTCATTGCCTATATGGTCTAGTGAATCATTCATTTGTTCTGTGTTTCTTACCTTAGTGGTGACAATGCAAAGACAATCCATGCTAGCCAGGCAAAAAAAGCTCTCAACCTATGCTCAAATTCATCATCACTAATATCACCACTGGAGAAAAAAAGGAGGGAGATGGAGAAAAACGATATCGGTGTGAAGAAGCGAGGAGGGAAAATAAAATAAGTAGGAGTTCCTGATGAAAAAAAAGAAGAAGAGGAAGAACAAGAAAAAGAAGAGGAAGAAGAAGAAGACAAGGGGGCGGAGAAGATGAAGAGAACACACATGCGCTCACATTCACATGCTTGAGAGGGAGAGAAGCGGACAGACGTTACAGCACGTGGGCCCCTTGTCAGGACTAGGATGCCTCCTCTACAGAGCTGAAGGCAATCAGGATTCCTAATGCCATCTCAGAGCAAAGTGCAAGTCATCAGCAAAAACAAACACACACACACACACACACACACACACACACACACATTAACAAACACAGACTAAAAATGCTTAGCAGCTGGCCTGGCCTCCTCCGGCAACCCAAAATCATTCCTTAGCTCCTCTCCCTCTTATTCATCTTTTGTCTCTTGTTTTTGGTTCATCATCTCCTCCTCCCTCTCTCTCGCCTGTCTTTGGGCTGAGCAACTAAACAGCATTGTAGATTGAGAGAAAGCAAGGGACGATAATTAAGGATGAGACATCAGATCAACGGAATGAATTATATTTCCATGCTCTCTGTCTCACTGGTTATTAGTTGTTGTTACAGACTTTTGGACCTAAATAATAACACTCTATCTCTAATTTAATTTCAAATGCAAAGCAGTGGCATCACTGCATTCTACTGACTTTGTGACAGGTGTTTTACAGTTTGTTTGTGTTTATGTGTGCCAAAAATAACATTCAGCTTAAGGTTTTCCAATAAACAAACACCAAACTATTAACACTGAAACCAAAATTGCAAATGAAACAAACGATTTCCATTACATCTATGCTGGGCAACCTTTAGAAGTCATTTGATTTTAACAAAAGGCCAATATTGTGAGCACTGCAAGCCTACTAGTGGTTCTTTTTTAACACATTATGCATTATTATAACCCTCTTATCATGATGTTGATGCACCAAATATGACACACAGATACACAAACACTGCAACATACTGCTGATGATAGCGTTAGCAATAGAATACAAAAAATAATTCAACAGCACCTTATGTAACACTGACAGGTTTTTATGCTCGTGTGTGTGTGTGTATGTTTGTGTGTGTGCATGTGTGTCATTGAACTGACAGCAAAGCTAAGATTCGATTTAGAACTTCCAGAAAAAGTAAAGTATCCGTCAAAGGCTTCAAACAGCTAGGTAAACAAATGTAACAAATTTAATCTTTTATAAGCCTTTCCAACCTGCTAGAATTTGAAAACTGATGAAAAATATAAGCTCTGACAACAATAAGTTTTGTAAAACTTAAAATTTCAATTCAACTAAAATAAATTCACTAAACTGCACTGAAACCCTGGCAGCAAACTTTGTCCACAGTTTCAACTACTTGTCATGACAAAGTGACAGAATCATTTCTGAGTCAACAAGACCAGCAAACTGCACACTTTCATCTACAGTTATTTTATGAGACAATGGAATATCAGATTTTTTCAGTATTTCTTAGTGCATAAAAATACATCTCAAACAGTGTTAGACTCAAAGATTAAGCATGAAACTCAGCTGTGCTTCAGTAATTGGATATAGACTTTTAAGGAAATGTAAGGAAAATTTTTGAATTCTCCAGGTGACTAAATGTAAAAGATAAATACAATATACTTACTACCTACTAAATTTATACTAAATTGGGTGACAGGCATTAGTTGACATCATATTGACATGATATTTGATACAGGATACTCATTTTTACCTACTGCCTATCATTTTCAATGAAATAATAATTGTAACTGGAATATTTTGTCAACTGTGGCTAACTAACAAGCCAAAAAGACAAAATAATATAACAGTCATAATACAAAGTCAATGGTGTAATTTGTATGTATTTGTAAGTATGGGATACTCTTGAGTATCAGCTGACATATCAAAAATAGCAACAAAAATGGCTATGGCCAAACATTGGCATTATTGATCAGTCCTGTTACTCCTACTAAAAAGCAGAAACCTATAGCGTTATCATTTTTATCTATTTACTTTTTTTTTGTCTCAGTTAATTTTCAACAGAGGTCAAACCAAAATTGACCTGAGTCAAAATCTACTTAGTATCAGCAATTGATATGACCTGTGTGGGTGTGCAGGGTCTTTAATCTCCCAATTTGTTTCTGCCTTAATAACAAATCCTTACAATTTTAACCGATGTGAAAAAGCCCCATCTTGCAATGTTAAGGAAAGTGCAAAAAATTCTCAGATCTACCCCTTAACAGGAGCTGTACTAAATATTTAATGGGTTCTTTCCTGGCCCATGCCCCATCTCTCCACCCAGTTTGTTGCAAATCAGTTCAGTAGTTTTTGTCTAATCCTGCTGCCAAATACACAAACCAATGATCAAACAAACAAACAAAAGGAGATGGATGAAAATGTAACCTACTTGGCAGGGAAAATAATGGAGATAATACAGCGTTACATGTGTTTTGATTATTTATCTTATGAAGACTCAATCACCTACAAGGTCAACCAGTATGATCCCAACTCCCATGTAACCTTAGCCATTCCAATGTACAAACTTCCCCCTCTAGAGACTTTAAGCCTCTGAAATAAAGCAGTTTTTCAATGTAAACTGTGATAGTACCTTTTTGCTGAAGCCATCCTGGTGAAGATGTTTGTTGCAGAATTTGACCTTAATTACCGCTTTCATTTGTGGAAAAAGCAAAACCCTTACACTCCCAATCTCCTCTTGTTCTTACTGAACACATTCACAAGCTCAGACTTCCTCTGCCAGTGCAACAGGGCTAATCTTTTCAGGTGATGCGGCTCAGGCAGCTTCGACTTATTGCATTAGTGAGAAGGAATGCTTTAACCTCATTTGTAAGGGCTGCCACTCATATATACAGACTAGGTATGACAAATTTGGACTGATCTATGTATGTGAACAACAGTGCTAAAAGCCTCCCAGATGGATTGACTCAAAAGCCTGCTGTAGTATTTGACCTTGAGGTTTGGCTGATAACTAACCCTAACACATTCTCTCAGGTCATTTTCTGACATGGTGACTAAAAATATTCAGATCTGTTCTAATGTTTCACACCACTGATACTAATTGAAATTTAAAAAGGATGTCATATATTTTAATCACTGATGACATTCTTTTAATTATTTCAGGAAGCATGCATTGAACTTGAAATGTCTGCACTAGTTAGTTTTTATTTGAACACAACGTTATTTATTAACTTAAATGATACAAAAATGCAACATACTTTCATAAGAAACAAAACAAAAGAAACAACAGCAAGCAAGGGAACTCACATAATTGATAACTTTCCCCATAATCCAGAATTAAATGAAGTTCACTGAAATTGCTGCTGAAGATACGAAGGTGAAGATTATACTATTTATTTACATGTGTCTATGTGTGTGTGTGTGTGTGTGTGTGTGTGTGTGTGTGTGTGTGTGTGTGTGAGTATTCCTTGTGCTTTTAAAACACTACAGTATAGACAGCACTACTCCCACATTGTTTTCTAAACAGAGAAAGACAGGAAATCTACAAGAAGCACTAATGAAATTGCACTATAAAAACAAATTGTGGTTGTTATGGTTGATGTTACACTGCACTCAGTTCATATAATGTTAACATAACGTCAGTCCAAATGTCAACAAACCTTATCTGCAAGAAAAACATTCCATACACATTTTTAAAAAAGGAGCTCTGCAGTGCCTAATCACTTCATATCCTCTTCTACTCCCAAGCAAACAGGAGCATAGATTAAAATTTCATATTTACTGAGACTGGTCATTCCCTGTCTTTTTTACAGGCAGAAATAACTTATTTTATGTGAAATTATTATTGGAACTGCAATCTTTATTCTGGTCCCAAGTCCTCGACCCACATCTCCCTTCCTTGCTTGAATCTCATTTACTTTTGTGAGTTCATTGTTGTAGGGATTACGGAGCTACAAACTGCTTTCTCAGGAACCAGGAGTTGTGTTGGGTTGGGTTACACTGTGTCCTCCTAAAAATTACGTTTCTATACAACTAAACTGAAACAGAAAATATGTTTTGTAGGAAATTTAATTGTGACTGGATTACATTTTCTGTAAATATAATGAAGATCCATAAAAGTCTTGAATACATTGATATTGAACCTACTGGTAATGACAACATATTCGTTTTCAGCCAAAATATCTGATCTTTGAATAAAATATCCACCTGTAGTGACCACAGCCTTATTACGGTTTCATGTTAATGATTAGATACTTACAGTTCTTAGTTAAAGTTAGGGGAAGTTCCTGGACTGGTTTAATTCAAAAAAAGTTCACAGTGACCTCAGGCACAACATGTTTATTTATATTCAATCTAAAACATCATCTTTTCCGAACTTAACCTTAACGTAGTGCTTTCGTTGCCTAGGCTACAGACAAAACTGTCTCTGGTGGGAAAGTTGTATGCCTCATACAACCACCATCCACCCCAACCACCTCCTGGTGACTCTGCTGCCATATTTGTGTTGTTGTAAATAAACATAATTCCTATGAGACTGGGTTGTACACTGCAGGGCCCTGTAATTGATATTACCAATGATAAGGTGATATCAAAATATTAGATCACAGACTGAAATGGATCCCAATGGATGCTGACAACAAAAACACATGAGAGGATTTGGTGTGATGTATAGTCCCAAATTATCCCAAAAATATATCAAAAACCTAATGCAAGACATATACACATACTGTATATACAGAAGAATGTATAGCTTCCAGAGTGAACTCACCTCATAGGTCTTGGCACTGCTCTCTCCTTGCTCTATCCTGCTGGGATCTGAACTGCTCTGCTCCCTCTGCTGGGAACAACAAACATGTTCAAAAATAATTCTACACAAACTAACTCAAACTGTTAAACACATTGACCTGAAAAGTTCCTGGAGATACAACCAACAGATTCTGTCTTGAAAGTAATGAGTATCTTATAGCCTGAATACATTGAGGATAGGCCCAATACATACCATTTTTGAAAGGTCGGTGCAATATATGTGAGGTAGACCACTGAATTTTGAGTTGGGAGACTGAACATTAAAATTCTTAAAAATTAATTAATGCATTAATACAAAATTAAAAAAAGTACTGTATAATACCAGGATATGTTCTGACATGGCTCTCACAGTGCATATATTATAGAAATCTTATGGTAATTAAACTGTAATATGAAATGTTGACATTTAACTCACCAATAAAAATCTACATAAATGCAAAACACCAATAGACGTAGGGGTTAAGCAAGATTTGATGCTGACGAATAGATGGAGACACTGGTAGCTGGTCTGTCCCTCTGTTGCTTTGGTAAATCTTTAATTAGAAAAATGGATTGTGTAAGCCTATATGTGCTTGTGGCAACCATAAATAAATCCCTGGCACGCTAACACATACTACAAACCCTCAGTTCATGCAGGCTCTGTTTGTAGCAGCAAGCCCCTCTGACTTAAAATAAAACTTCAAATTAAAAAAGAATATATACAATTTTTATTTATATAATAGATGATAGAACTGGGCCATACTGTATGTGGGGAGAGTAGTAAGACACTGACATCAGTCTTGTTTATACTGAAATGTGTGTGTGTGTGTATATATATATATATATATATATATATATATATATATATATATATATATATATATATATATATACATTTACATAGATACACACACATACACACACACATATATATTAACCCCTTTAGACTCTGTTAATTAATGTGGACAGTGCCATCTGCCATCTCATTATTTGATAGGACATTTTGCCTAATCTTCAGAGGGCTGATTGTGGTAACAGAACATGGGATACAACAGCAGTGTCCTCATGACCTCATGGTAGGGTCGTCAGTCTCTGAGGATTCTTCTAATCCCCTTCACTTATCCCTATCCTCGTACTACTGGATGACCTCAGCAAAGTGGTCCAGCAGCTCCTGCTGTTACACTACACTATACTGCTGTTTTGAAAGCTTTAAAGACGTTGTACACATGGTTTGTTTGGAAATGTATACGCATGTCCCTTATAACCAATTCTTTAATTTCACTGCAGAAAAAGTCAGGTATGACACACAAGGTCTGACTTTTTAGGCAAATAGGATTACTAGTGGATTACCAAACTGCTCGTTCCATTCCAAGTCAAACATGCTATTAGTAGCATGTCTGGTTTGCACAGGTCCACAGGTCTATACTTTCACACTGACCAAGGGTCCCCTTCAACCAACAAGTAAAAACAGAAACTGCATCATGCCAGGAATTATTATAGCCTATAACCCACGTGTCTGTCATATTGAGGACACTTCCATTCTTCCATACATTAATCCTTTTACTGATAGAGAGTTTGAAGAGGCTATATCAAGAGGCTATGTCACATATTGTAGAATGGGGGAAACTCTAACAACTACCATTCAATCATCCATGCTTGATCTTGCATTTTTTGAAAATTATTTCAATAGCATTTTTCCATTTTTTTAATAGTCAGTGGGGAGAGATAGTTAGGGAGGGAGAGAGGGGGGATGGCGTGAAGCAAAGGACCTGGACTGGATTAAAACTCCTTATGGTGTGCACCTAACTAACTGAGTCACCGGTGCTCCCCTTTATCTTTCATATTACTGTTAGTATTTTAATTCTTTCTAATTTCGAGGAACTGACTGGCCAGCCAATAATGATTCTGAATGTAGTTTTATTGTTTTAGGGCTGTGTTTTGCTTACAAATTATGTATAGAAGGTAATCAACCCAATATGAGTAGCTCTACCAATGGATAGATAGTATATGTATTTTTTTTATTTTCAGAGGTGGATGTGAAATAAGATGTAAAGGCTCTTGCCTCATCCTAAATCTTTTTGGTCAGTGCTACAATCTGTCTAAACATTCTCATTCTTATGTGGCTGTTTTGGCAATTAGATTCATTAGGGTTTTTTTTTTTCATTTAAAGACTGAAACAAAGAACAATTCAAGTCATCATTTTACTATTAATATGCAAGATATCTAGCAATCTAAGATAAGAGGCAATATTAGACCTATAAAGAACTACATTACAAAAGGGCATTTATTTCTTCTTTGTAATCTTTGGAGGCAAAGCTACTTTTCACTTATCTTTCATTCTTTTTTCAGTCCCTCATGGCCCTCCACCACTAAGCACCCACTATTCATTCCCAGTTAATTAGGATGTCATAGTATGAGTGTGTTTGCATACATCTACTTTCTTTTACCTTTAGTCTTTCAAGGTGTAATTGTGTGGTCATTGTGTCTCTGCTTTGCCTGCACAGTATGTGTTAAAGTCTGCTACTCTAACCTGTGCCATGAGATCTCAGCCTACACCAGCAAATAAAACAAAGGTCATCTGTATTTAGGATTTCTGATGATTACACGCAATTGATAAAGGCTTGTGGGGTTTAATGTTCAAACTAAATGAACTAAACAGGGTTACAGGTTACACTTTTACTCAGTAATTCTAATACCAACTTATCCTGAGATTTTCCTCTCCAAGGAACGATAAAAAAGGATTTTTGCAGCTGTCAATCAGGCCAACTATTGTGAGGCATGGGCTAAAAGAATTAATTTCTGGAATTTTGACTATGTCAGAATTGAAAACCAAGGTAGTTTGTTGAAGTTTGTTGAAGTACTTTGTTGGCATGGTATCGTTTCAGATAATATTACAGCAAGAGCAAAAATCACAGCCGTTGAATAAAATTTAAAAGGGGTTTATTACACACTAAAAACATCAACCATACAGCCAATACTTTTCAAGGATAACAAACACAAGGCAAAAATAGTATATCCTTGGATATTATGCACAGGAAAATTATATAAAATAATACAGGAAACCATTAATGGAAAGCTGTGATGCTGGCTGTATTTTTATAACACAGAGCCAATCTTTTGTCAGCTTAAGTTTATTAATAATTTCACTACCACTTCAAGGCTAAGAGTGAACTTTGCAGGTATAATAAATTAAACATATAGACTTCGTATCAGAAGATAATTACAATTTAAGATTTAAAATCTTGATTCCACTCATTTGGACGTCCCTAATACTTTATATACAACAGCATATAAAACATATACAGCATAAAAATACTTTACCTTGATTAAGGGAGAAGGTGGACTACAGTTTTCTTCTATTATAAATTCAGTAGCAAAAAGGCCACAATATTGTGTGAGGATGAATATCATATGAAAACATTGTCAGAAGGACACTGTAATTTATCAAATCCTGAATCATGACTTTAATGTGGCTGTCTTAGAACTCTTGTGAAATAATGATAAACAACTAGTGGGTTTTTCAACTAAAACTAAACCCTTAGAAACAAATGCTTCCATGCACACCTGTAGATTCTAAGCATTTTGCTGTACCATGCTGGTATAGGACCAAGCAACAGCAGTCATGCACAAACATGTTAACATACTGGTTTTTAAATATTATGAATAACCAAGTTGTTTGTGTTTTCCTAATAAGATACTAGTTAGTTTGCAAACAGGATAATCTGACAATATTATTGGTCAATATCAAAGTGGCAGAGGCCAAAATCTCATGACCCTAAATCTTTACTATAGAGGAAGGTTCAAAACACAGGATACTGCATTTCCCATATTCCCCTCAATGCAACTCAATAACAACTTTCAGGAGATCCTCCTTGCCTCCTAAATAACCATTTTTTTTCGAACTCCATACCTGTTTGTAACTCAGGATTTCTATCAAAAGTTTTCAAACCACAAGCCATAAAAAACATTATATAACTGTTGCCACAGTCTGTAGTTTTCTTGATAGTAATCTCTATGTGTAAAGTTAGTGGAGGGCCCTTTAAAGTATTGAAGAGTCAAAGTAGTTTCACAATTTTATTTGTTAACATGCAGACGGACATCTTTAAGCTTTTGACTTAAAATTATATATTTCTATAAACACCTACAATATATAAACAAATCATGCTTTTTCACTGACAGTTGGCCTCAACCAACACATCTCCCTGCAGTGACTTAGAAGTCTATTTAATGGCTTTGACACTCAACTCATCATTCAACTCTTTAAGCTCTCTATAGATACATACACTGTGCAAGAGCTCTGAAATAAATATCATAATTCAAGTTGTCAAAAAAGCTTCAGGAAAATATGATTCTCTGATTAAGTGGCTTTAACTTCCAATGTAATGAAATCCTTATATTTGTTACATCCTGACAGAGGAACAACGTAAGGTGGTGTAGCCATCCCTTGATCAATTTGCTTACACATGAAAATGCAGCACAAATTATCCTTTTTCTACAGTACTGCAACTTGTCTCGAAACAATTAGAAAGATCTGTTGCCTATGCCAGCAGGCTCTTTATTGATTTTAGCTCTGCAAAAATCAATTCATCCAAACGTCTTGCATAAGAGATGGTTTAGTTGAAGGTGGATCTTCCTGATGAGTGGTATTTCATCAAGCAGGCAAAGAAAAGTTAATATTAATTTAACGCTATCTGATATAGCTGGAAGAAACACTGGGACTGCCCAAAGAAACATCAGTTCACCCTATTTGTTTACTCTGTAAAAAAAATGATTGTGTCAGCTCCCAAGCTAATCAATTTGTAGTGAATTCTTAGAGGACACTGTTAGAATCAGTTTACTCACAAACAACTGCAACATTAGCAGTTATAAAGCTGAAGTGGACAGGGTTGTGGACTGGTGTGATAAGCAACAGTTGCAGATCAATGTACGTAAACTGTAGTAAGGTAATTGTGTTGAGTCCACATCAATTGAAAATCATAAATTTGTTACTATTAATGATCATGGAATCAGACAGGTCACTTCTTACAAATATCTAGGGGTCCACATTGATACTGAGCTTGGTTTGTACACTTGGGTTTCAAATGTCTGCATGAGACTCCATCGGTGCCTCAATTTCCTTTAAAGTCTCTGAATTTTTTTTCCATTTGTCGGAATCTTTTTTGTTTTATCTATTCAGTTACCCCAGTTGCCCTTACCCCCAAAGACATTTTTGAGCAGTCTCTATTTAGTAATTTCTCATTTCCACACAATTTCTCCTATTGATCACAATAAAAGTTACCTTGAACCTTGATGTCTGCTGATTCATGCTTTTCTGCTGTTACTGCTGCTATTGTCTGTTAGAAATTTTAACATCCCTGTCTCCACCTCCTTTACTTCTGCCCTTTTTGAATGGCTCCTGCAGACAGCCTAGACATACAGGGGTAATTCTTCAGCCCTGGTATGTCTGAAGTTTTGCTAGGCTGAAAGGCTGTGTCAGAGACTCACCTCCTCCACGGTACAGGCAGAGTATGCAAGCTCAGAGTTTTGTATAGAAACACTCTTCTCCCACTTGTCCGCCATGTGGTTGACCTCCTCAAGCTTTTGCTCACAACTTGTCTGTGTGTTTAGCAGTGTCACTTCATAGAATTCCTGAATATCTGTGAAAAAAATGGATAGAACTCAGGTGACTCAGGTGCTGTTAACTTAGTTAAAGAAACACATTTGATGTGGATACCAGTTTAACCAAAATTGGTGCTGCAACAATTATAAAATATGCAGAAAATGTGGAAATAACTCCATTCAATCTCTGACTTCAACCACAATTTCAAGAAACACTCCTTTGTGCCCCTCCAGCAGATAGCATTAATCTCCATTAGTCTCAGTCCTCAACAAATAAAATCCATCTTTCTCTTACAATTTATTCACATCATTCATTTACTACTTTACTAATGTTCCCCAGTCAAACTCTATGAGTTCCTCATACTCAACATGGCAAGCCATTACAAGAATTCTTTGCAGGCTCTTCATCTACAGTGTGTAAACAGTGACAGTCCGACAATAAGTTCTTCTGTTGCATTTAAATACTCTCCACTAGTTATACTCTATGAGGAGAATTTTGAACTGCACAAAGAAATGGCCACTGAATAGTAATGTCAATGGCAGAATGTTTTCTGGTAAAACCGAAACCTACTGGCTAACAGTGTTTGGAGAAGACAAACAACAATATGCAACAGTGAGGAGCAAATGTCATGAGATATTTCAGGAAATTTCTGGATGTGCGTCGATCCAACTGTAAGTCAGACACCTAGTGTAAAAGAATGTTTTTCTGCTTTCTTACTGTATACGTGAAAATAAACATCAAACCTAACGTTAAACTAATGTATAGCATGAGAACTACAGTGCAGTATACAGAAAAAGCTAAATCAAATCAATATTTTTCGTGACCAGTTCTCCTCGTTACACTTGCACACAGTTTTCAAAGGTACTCTCAGACAGGTTGTGCCGACATCTTGGAGAACTTACCACAGTTTTTCTGTAGGATTAGGCTGTCTCAGTGACTTCTGTGTCAACTTGTAATCCTAGAATGACTCCATGATGTTGAGATCAGAAGTCTGCACTACCAGAGAAGTTCAGCATTCCCAAGATATCTTTTTGTCATCTGGCTAGACTAAACCTAACAACCGATATCTTGCTATGAGGTCACATGACAGTGGTTACCAATTCAGTAAGTGAACCAAGGTTTTCCAAAGTGTGTTCACATAAAAGGGTGTTTGCAGCATATGACCAGTCACAAACATGGGCAAATCTACTTTAAAAACAAAGAGAAAACTATATTATCAGAAAAATATGAAAAGGTTAAACAAATAATCAAGGCAAAAAGCAACAGTTGCAGCTGGCAAATTCAGGAATGACAGCTGGCAAAAATGCTGATTGTGTAAATGTGTAAGTTAGTTAGCTTATGAATCACTGAACCCTCATTAGGGCACCAGTACAGATGGGTGTGAATTAAAGGGAAAACCTGCATAAATGAAACATAGCAAATGCAGACACCTCCAAATGGGGCATTAGGAATTGCTCAATGGCTTGATGAGTATGAAAATCATGTAAATCATGGTCTGTAACAGTTAGCAAATCTCAACCATATCGAACACCTACAGGAGATTTTGGATTGACGTATTAGACATCTCTCTTCAGCACCATCGTCAAAATGCCAAATGAGGGAATATCTTGTGGAATGGCCTTCCATCTCTTGAGCAGACTATTAGAAACTTGTAGAATCAATGCCAAGGCGCTATGAAGCTGTTCTGGTGGTTCAAGTTGGCCCAACACCTCACTAAGACACATTATGTTTAATTTGTCACCCATCTGTAGATCTTACTATACTTACATTTGTGCATTCCTTTAAGCTAATTTCTTGCTTAGGTGTATTACAATTACAAAACATATTAATCAATGTGGGAGTAAATAACGTGTATTTATTGTATCTGTACTTTCTCAGATGTGCTGAAATGGCAATATAAGGCTCAAGAAGCTGACACAGATAATCATTCCCTCTGACGAGAATGTATTTCTCTCATTTAAAAAAATCATATGGGAAAGCCAAAGGGTTTTGTCCATCTCTGAACACTCTTGCCCTCCTAAGAGACCCTCTCACAATGTGTGCATCAGGCTCCATGCAATCTTTTTATGAATAGTCATGCCATTTTCTGAGAATACTGATTGGTAAGTAGGTGGTGCTTTTATACTACATTGGTCTGTTACCTCAGTATAACCTGTAGGTAAGGAGTGCAATATAAATTACCATGGCAATTTACTCCAGTAAAAGGTGAACCACTTTATTAACCCTCAAAACCCAGGGTTAAACCTGAAGTTAGTTCGCTAACCTGAAAACGTGCTTCTTAAAACAGGCCCCAAGGCTCTCTGGGGGCAAGACTGTCTGTTATGAGACGGCTTGTTATTCTTGTCTCTGAAGATAGTTCTTTATGACTCTGACTTATGTTATACATATTTGTTGTACAAATACTAAAAGACAATATCCACCCTGGCCTCAGCCTGTTCACTCTGCTGCCATCTGGAAAACAATCTAAAAGCATCTGCTGCCACCTGAGTTTGGAGCAGTCTTTTTCCTCTGGCTGTGACAACTGGATTCATCCTCAACACAAAAATATTTTTATTATTTGATTATTTATTAATTCATTTATATAACTTTTTTGTGAGCAGAATAAAGGGACAACATCTGTGATTTCGTTATATAATTTTTGTTGCGTAATGATAATTAAATTTAATCTTAAATGTTTGGGCTGGTAGTCATGCTACAAAATGAATCTAGGACCAATCAGATGCCTACCTGATGGTAGTGCCAGATGGATAAGAATCTAAAGTATGTAAAACTTTTAAAAGTACTGTAACTGAAATTGTATCAAATGTATTTGTTGAATAATGTGTCTGAGGAGGAGTGATATTACTGATTTATATCTGTCTCACCTGATAAAGGGAAACTGGGTCCAAATTTGACAGCAATGTCTTATAAAACTAATGGCAACAGTATTATAATATTACAGATTGTTTATAGTGATCTTTGTTGATTGATGTATGATGTAATTATGAGGTTATTTAGATGGCGATGCAGATATGAATGCAATAATAATGTTTACAAAGAATCAATGAATAATCAGCAGTATTACTAAAAAATAATAAAAATCTGCAAATGTCTGCAACAAAATTCCCCTAAAATATTTACCAACATTCTTACTGATTTGTTTTTAATGTATTTACAATTATTTGTGTACACACACACACACACACACACACACACACAAACTATGACAACAAAGCACAACAAAGTTTCCCTTCCTGAAGCTTCACATGACTAGATAATTAGAGATGTCATTACAAAAGTAAATTAAATCTTATGTGTCCATAAATGCACCAAATTAAATATGCAACTATTCCATACATTTGCATGATCACTATAGAAATTAGAAAATAAAAGTTTTCACTCAACCACAACTACTGACTACATATGTGCAAGCATTTCCACAATGTTTGCTTTGACTGTATGTCAGCATGAGTCACTGCTGTATCAGCCTCACTGCATTAGCGATGGACTCAACATCTGTTTGGGCATCATCACAACACCTACCGCCAAGCATCTGCATTTTATGACTCAAGTAAGGTCTTTCTTTGGCGTTCAGGTCCTATCATTTTTGAGACGCAGACATTTTTGAATGACTAGTCATGTTTTACCAAAGAACCAGACCCTTAACAAGTGATGTGGAGTTCCATGGCTCTGCAAGTAAAAGACATATTTACCTTTAAATGGAGCTTAATAAAAACAGGCCATTAGTATTCACCCAACAGAGTCATGCTTCTGTCCCAATCATACAGAAATATTTAGTGCATTTCTGTTTGTAGAAAAAGGAAATAAACTGTTATTAAAGATACACTGATGTCTTATATTTCAAATAAGTCAAGAAATGTAATTCTAATTAAATTATACAATACAAATTGTTTGTACAAATACAAATTATACAACTGAATACTGCAAAATTTATGCAAATCCCCCAAAACTCTTGACTGGTTGGTGTGAACCAGGATGAGCATATTTGTAAAACTCTACATTGTACCAAACTAGTTGTTGCTAATTGTCAATGAGTGCTACATAAAATTTGCAGCACAACACATAACACAAATGTTTTCCTGTATAGCTCATCTTTAAAAACCTAAGTAGTCTCTAACTTTCATTTCATTATACAGAATTAAATCAGAAATTAAAATAAGAGCTCAAACTAGACCACCATCATCAGCACTTACCTCCATTTCAATTTGACAAGCACTGACAGTTTGTCTATCATAAACTACTAATGTGTACACTTCATTTATCGAGGCACATTAAAACTACCAAATGCGATCATCAATAGCTATTCATAAATGCAACTCTATGGCAAAAAAAAGGTGATCATAGTTTCAGTTTCACAAACACAGTGGCAGAAAGTTGTCGAAAGTAACTCACAGTGCAGTAAAACCTCCTTGCTCTCTCTGTTCATGTTGCAGTGCTCTTATCCTGTGGAACAGTGGGCTGTGCAAGGAGCAGATGCCTGGTCGCAAGCTAACAGCTAACCTAATCCTCAGACACAGAGGCTGCCTGTTCCCTTCAATGCAGACAATGACCTTACACCCAGCAGAGCTGATTTCTAATTCAGCTATCCAGGGTAATATCTTAATGTTTAACATAGCCAGCAGTCCTATTCAGCTCTCCTCTTAATGAACTTCATCAACAGATGAATTGGTTCAACAAGTCATCAACACCCCCCCCCCCCAAAAAAAAAAACGGCTAATCTATCTATATTCTTTATGTTACATACGTGTTTAGTGTGAGGCATTAAGAACTTGGCACAAGAACAGTAACTGCCAGCTCTCTGGAACAGACCATTCACGGTTTGTGCCACAGAGCTGCTTTGAACACGCCAGCTGGGATGGTACTTAAGGCACAGGGCTTGCGTGTAAAAAGCCTTAAGGAACCCGGCAGGGTAAAACTGTAACTGTAAGACTAGTGCAGGTTCTGTATGTGTCTAATACGCTTTTGTCATGGCTTAGACTCTCTGCTGATTTCTTGTTTTGTCCAATCAACAGTCTTAAACCCAAAGGTACTCAGCTGAAAACGATATACAACATACAAAAGCAGCTCACATTTGTGAAGCTTGAAACAGAACACTGACTCAGTTGGTAAAATGAATTGATAAATTGAAGATTAATTTTCAACATATTGACTAATTTTTTTTTCTAGTTTGTCACAACCCATACAAGATAGCAAGATAGTATTTATTTTTCTGTGCATCTTGATGCAAAAAATATTTGTTTCGTACTGTGGAGGGAAACAGTAGTTAGATTTCTTTAAGCTTAGTAGGTAAGAAGTATTTTGATTCCTACTGGAGACAATGTGTTTCTTTCCCATGACTCTGAAAAATAGCCTTTAGGAGAAAGGAGGAATTCATTATCTTATTTCTTAGATAATAAATTGGTTGGCGTATATATATATAATCTTAGCTATTTTCAGTGGTGATTAAGTTGTAATTAAGGAAATTCATCTTTTGTGGGTAAGGTCTGGCTGGAGGTGTAATGCTGCCTGTAATAATGCAAAGAATCTGATCATTCAGATTTACCAAAGGGCATTGAGTGGTGAGCTGTTACACTGTTCACATTATAATTTCTCTATCTTAAACATGCAGAGTCAAGCTTTGAAACTTTTGGTTTATAGCCCATGGCTTCAATGGTGCTAAAGTTATATAATGGAATAAACTGTGCTTGCTAAAAATTTTCATCATGTAATTATACTCTAATAGTGGAACTATCTGTTAAGCCTTTGGCATTAACTGTTAATCCATAGGCTTTATCCTAAAATACAATGACAAAATCGGCTAAGTATTTTTTCAGCAGTCACATGCATCGTGATGGCATGAATTCTGCCCATTGTCCCAGATATGCAATATTCTTCAGATGCAGAGTATATCACTTTTTGTGCATCACACACCAGTCACAATCAATATGTTTAATTGGGGATAAATATTACATGGAGAATAAGGAGGACACTGAATTTATCCAAGTAATATTTAAGATTTTTTATTTAAGACTGAGGCCAGTTTAAAATAAATTCAGGATAACAAGATGGCTGAAGGGCAGAAGAACAGTTGCAACATCAAGTAAAACATGGGACAGATATACATACATGAACTACAGGTGTAACATAAAGCTACTATCTGTATTGGTTTATGTCACAAAAATATGTGTGTGTGGATTGTAGTAGTGGATATGGCTTATACCAGACCTTGTTAGAAATTGTGTAGCTTTCTTCATTTTCTGTATTAAATAGTTTTCCGCTAACATTTATACTGCTTTTACATACTGTAGATTTATGGCTTAGCCAACAACAAAATAATGTAGTACCACTTACTCATGTACCTAAATTAATTAAATATCAAAACATAAGTAATTGAAATTAAAAAATGAATAAAGGAAATGGATAAGGAGGTTAAGTAAAAAATATAACTCAGAGTTGTATACGTTGCATACTGGAGGTTCTGTACATAATGTTGGAGATCCAGATAAAATATACGTAATTTTTTTTCAAATGAGCATTTAAAAATGAGATTGCTATTGATGGAAATTTGAAAAAGTTCTTTGGCTTATTAGCTTGCAATAATGAGTTAAGTTTTATTCCGAACAACACAACTAATCCAGTGAAAAAGTATTAAAAGTTATTAAGAGTGAGCATGACTGAATATCTCAGTATTGATCTTAAAGATGATAGCTGTTTGTTTACAGTGACAAAATTTCATCATGGAAAGTCCTGCTGCTTTGGCTTGTGGCAGTTTTCTGTTCACACAGTACAATCAGATGGATTATGCTGACACCTAAGAAAAAGTCTGAATCTTATCATTATGAGATGAGGTCTGATGAAATTATGAGGAATTTTTTAATGTAATTTCTGAAAAGATGTAATGAAGTCTTTCCTTGAGGAAGATTGTAACAAGGTGTGTATGTGAATTCAATTCAATTCAACTCAATTCATTTTATTTATATAGAACCATATCATAACTTACACTATCTCAAGGCAAGGTCAAGACCCTACAATATTCTAGGGAGAAACCCAACAGTCCCAATCATGAACAAGCACCTGGTGGCAATGGAGACAAAAAAACTCCCTTCTACAGCAAAAAACCTCTGGCAGAACCAGACTTAGGCCGGGCAGCCGTCTTCCTCGACTGGTTGGGTTAATGGGAGTGAAATATGTTAGAGAGAAAAGAGAGAGACGAGGAACAGCTTTTACACAATTGTATACAAACACTACCATGGTAACTGGTTATTTTACTGGAAATAACAACAGTAAAACATATAAGCAGTTTCCACTGTACATTATCATCAAAATTATGATAATAGTCACTTTATAGATTTATTTTAATGTTTTTTTCACAAAAAGTGAATACACTTAAAATTCTTTTTAGGCACTGACAGTCTTGGCTCTAACATTACCTTCAAGGCAGTTAACTTATTGACAGTCTAAAACATAAAACATAAGACTTCACATTGAGATTTCCTGTCTTATTAGTATTACATCTGACAACAAAACTCTTCGCTATTGCCATTACTGGGGATCTGTTGATATGTGGCAAAACTGCTTCTTAGTTGTTAATGCAAGGTAATGTAACTGTCCTTCCCCACAGAATTACATGGGTTTTTTTCCCCAGCTCTAGCCATTCACAAGAAATTAATACAAACCGTGCCATAAATCTTTATATAAGGACAACTTGAAAAGCAACCATTCATACAGCCAAGTATTGCACAAAGCTGTCAGCTGGCTATTTTATTAATTTAGCAAGCTAAGTTTACATATACGCAAACACTAGTAATTTATCCACATAAAACCACTGAAATAATAAGCAACATGGCAAGACACGGCAAGACATCTGATTTATCAATCGACATTTTTACGTCATAAAATCCAGAATACCAGGTTAATCAATAAAAATCACATCGCCAATATCAATTATTTGGGCTGGTAATCTATGTGGACTATAAACGTGCATCCTATTAAATGACAGAATACCAGATTGCATAATATTCAGCCTTGAAGAAATATCTATCTTTAAGGCTGATGTATGTTTTATGTTACCACTGTATTTTAGTCTCACTTGTAATTAAAACAATTAAAACCTCCTGTGGTACATGCCTATAGAAAAAAGGTTGTCTACACCCTCACCTTTACCTGAGGAAAACCATTTGCAGTGAAAATGTATCATTTCTATGTAAAAATGAAAGAATAAATAGCTAGGAATGAAATAGCAGTGTGTGGGTATTCAATATATTATATTTTTTCTTACCTAGAAGTCGCAAAAATATATGGATATGCATGTGCATTCTGAAAGCAGCAGTATACACAAATTATTTTCCTTGTTAGTGGGAAAATGCAATGTGACTTTTTTCAGGAATTATCACAATATCTTTACATATATTGTAAAAATGGTTTGCAGAAGTATTCAAATATTATATTTAAGTAAAAGTAGCAACACTGTAAAATAAAGAAAAAAATCATTAAAAGAAGCATTCACAATTTAATCTTAATAAAAGTAAATATCAAAAGTGAAAGTACTCATCAGATAGAAAGGCCCCTACTGAATATAATAAATTAACCTACAAGCAGCATATTATTGTTGTAGCTGGTAAATGTGTTCTTACTATACTACAAACTGCTTTTCTAACACTACTACATACTATTGTGAAGGTCAATGTGCCTCAAAATTGTACTTATTTTGTCGAACTTAGTAAGTACAATACTTGAGTAAATATATACTGTACTATTTTCAGCACTTACTGTAACAATATCAAACACCAGAACAATAAGCAATTTTAAAAATAAAGTTTGTCTTTATTATTACCATGAACTAAAAAGCTACAGTATTTTAAAGAGTTTCAGGACATCAGAAATAATGCTCATTTTCTAAGGAATATTCTTGTACTTAACCTACATTATGCAGTTCATAGTAAATTTCTATTTGGGTCCATTATCATCTTAAGGTACTTCTATTTTCTCTGGTTACATGTCTTCCTTTGACTGTTTTCATGCTGCTCTCATCCTTTTTGAGTTTCCTAGGCAACCCTGCAGTGGATCTGAGGAGATTTGAATTCACTTTGACACATATGTTTGACATGCGACTTTACTAGTAGATTCATTTAACTAGGACAAAATCCCACTTACAAAAGCATTTTTAAACTGAATACACAGACACAGTGTCACAATGCTGATCTGCTTTCTTCATGCTTACATAACGGGTGGGTGGAGTGGGCTGGGGCTCACGGTGAAGAGTCCTGTGTGGCTGTGCTTCATTGGGGAGCGATTATTTCAGTTGCATCCCCTCCCTACACCTAAAGCTCCTCCACAGTGACTAAGGTGCCAGCTAATCCTTCTATCTCCCAGCACACAGATTGGTGGTGTTTAAATGAAAAGAATTAATGCAGGAGCGAAGTTCTGTAAAATTCTAACCAGGATCCAAGAGCACAATTCTCCCTTTTTTTGAATATTGAATGAATAGCTCAGAAATGAATCAATGACTGAATATGATTAGGTTTTTGCCAAACACATTTTCCAACCACTCTCCTGTTAGTCCCATTGGACTTTAGCGATGTTGCCATGTCCCCAGATCTCAACAATTATCATAACGAGTACAATGTCATTATCACTGATAGGAATAATGGCCAAAAAAATTAGATCCAAGTTGTGATAAACCAGTCCCCGCTATAGCTTGACTGATAGTTGATGTTTGATATCATTATTTGAGAGTTAAGAAAAATAATTATTGCAATTAGTTATTACTATGTATAGTAATAAACTACAAATTGTAGCACTGCCTCATAACAAAACTTCAACATTTATATACTGGTATTTCTTGTTATTCATCAGCCAACCTACAGTATATCTTCTTTTTCTTTCGGCTTTTCCCTTTAGGGGTCGCCACAGCGAATCAGTGTCCTCCATTTAACCCTGTGTTCTGCGACCTCTTCTCTCACACCAACTACCTTCATGTCCTCTTTCACTACATCCATAAACCTCCTCTTTGGTCTTCCTCTAGGCCTCCTGCCTGGCAGTTCAAAACTCAGTATCCTTCTACCAATATATTCACTATCTCTTCTCAGGACATGTCCAAACCATCTCAGTCTGGCCTCTCTGACTTTATCTCCAAAACCTCTAACATGTGCTGTCCCTCTGATGTACTCATTCCTGATCCTATCCGTCCTGGTCACTCCAAGAGAGAACCTCAACATCTTCATCTCTGCTACCTCCAGCTCTGCCTCCTGTCTTTTCCTCAGTGGCACTGTCTCTAGACCAAACAGCATCGCTGGTCTCATCACAGTTTTGTACACCTTTCCTTTCATTTTAGCTGAAACTCTTCTATCACACATCACACCTGACACTTTTCTCCACCCGTTCCCGCCTGCCTGCACACGCTTCTTCACCTCTTTTCCACACTCTCCATTGCCCTGGACTGTTGACCCTAAGTACTTAAAATCCTCCACCTTCTTTATCTCTTCTCCCTGTAACCTCACTCTTCCACTTGGGTGCCTCTCATTCACACACATGTACTCTGTCTTGCTGCGGCTAACCTTCATTCCTCTCCTTTCCAGGGAAAATCTCCACCTCTCAAGCTTCTCCTCCACCTGTTCCCTGCTCTCACTACATATCACAATGTCATCTGCAAACATCATAGTCCATGGAGATTCCTGTCTAACCTCGTCTGTCAGTCTGTCCATCACCATAGCAAACAAGAAGGGGCTTAGAGCTGATCCCTGATGCAGTCCCACCTCCACCTTGAACTCCTCTGTCACACCTACAGCACACCTAACCACTGTCTTACAGTCCACATACATGTCCTGCACCACTCTAACATACTTCTCTGTCACTCCAGACTTCCTCATACAGTACCACAGTTCCTCTCTGGGCACCCTGTCATACGCTTTCTCCAGATCTACAAAGACACAATGCAGCTCCCTCTGACCTTCCCTGTACTTCTCTATCAACATCCTCAAAGCAAATACTGCATCTGTGGTACTCTTTTTTGGCATGAAGCCATACTGCTGCTCACAAATGCTCACTTTTGCCCTTAGTCTAGCTTCAACTACTCTTTCCCATAGCTTCATTGTATGGCTCATCAGCTTTATTCCTCTGTAGTTGCCACAGTTCTGCACATCTCCTTGTTCTTAAAAATGGCCACCAGCACACTTCTCCTCCATTCCTCAGGCATCTTCTCACTATCTAAGATCCTGTTAAACAACCCAGTCAGAAACTCTACTGCCGCCTCTCCTAGACACTTCCATACCTCCACAGGTATATCATCAGGACCAAGTGCCTTTCCACTCTTCATCCTCTTCAGTGCCTTCCTCACTTCATCTTTACTAATCTTTGCTATTTCCTGATCCACAATAGCCACATCTTCTACTCTTCGTTCTCTCTCATTTTCCTCATTCATCAACTCTTCAAAGTACTCTTTCCATCTTCCCATCACACTGCTGGCACCTGTCAATACATTTCCATCTCTATCCTTAATCACCCTAACCTGCTGCACGTCCTTCCCATCTCTGTCTCTCTGCCTTGCCAATCTGTATAGATCAGTCTCTCCCTCCTTACTGTCCAACCTAACATACAAGTCATCATAAGCCCCTTTGTTTGGCCTTTGCCACCTCTACTTTCACCTTACGCTGCATCTCCCTGTACTCTTGTCTACTCTCTTCAGTCCTCTCAGTGTCCCACTTCTTCTTAGCTAATCTCTTTTTCTGTATACACTCCTGCACCTCCTCATTCCACCACCAAGTCTCTTTATCTACTTTCCTTCCAGGTGACACACCAAGTACTCTCCTTCCTGTCTCCCTGATCACATTAGCTGTAGTTCTCCAGTCATCTGGAAGCACCTCCTGACCTCCCAGAGCCTGCTTCAACTCCTTCCTAAAAGTCATGCAACACTCTTCCTTTTTTAGCTTCCACCATTTCGTCCTCTGCTCTGCCTTTGTCCTCTTCGTCTTCCTCACCACCAAGGTCATCCTACACACCAGCATTCTATGCTGTCTGGCTACACTCTCACCAACCACTACTTTGCAGTCACTGATCTCCTTCAGATTACACCGTCTACACAAGATGTAGTCTATCTGTGTGCTCCTACCTCCACTCTTATACGTCACTCTGTGCTCCTGCCTCTTCTGGAAGAAAGTGTTCACTACAGCCATTTCCATCCTTTTTGCAAAATCAACCACCATCTGTCCTTCTGCGTTCCTCTCCTGGATACCGAATCTGCCCATCGCTTCCTCATCGCCTCTGTTTCCTGCACCAACATGTCCATTGAAGTCTGCACCAATGACAACTCTCTCATCTCTAGGGATGCTCTGTATGGCTTCATCAAGGTCCGACCAGAATTTCTCCTTCTCCTCCAGCTCACAGCCTACCTGTGGAGCATACCCACTAACCACATTGAACATTACACCTTCGATTTCTAGCTTCAGACTCATCACTCTATCCGACACTCTTTTTACCTCCAGGACATTCCTAACAAGCTCCTCCTTCAAGATAACTCCTACTCCGTTTCTCTTCCTATCTACACCATGGTAGAACAACTTGAACCCTGCTCCCAAACTTCTAGCCTTGCTACCTTTCCACCTGGTCTCCTGGACACACAGTATGTCTACCTTCCTCCTCTTCATCATGTCAACTAACTCTCTACCCTTTCCTGTCATGGTTCCAACATTCAAAGTCCCTACTCTCAGTCCTAGCCTCTTGGCATTCCTCTTCTCTCTCTTCCTACGAACACACCTTCCTCCTCGCCAACCTACAGTATATGTTGATACCAATATACAGTATCTGCAATAAGCTAACATCATGGGTCTAACTCTAGAATCATAACCCACAGCTTCAATTTAGTTCCGTGTCTACACACAACCTCAAGCATTATGGGAGTCTGAAAACAAAAACATATGTTTCCTATGCATGTGTGGCTACACAGTTCACTGTGGTGTAGTCAGTTTGAACACCACTCAGAACTGATGCAGAGCGATTACAAAATCATTATCTAGATCACTGGTCTGGGCAACTCTGGATGATTTAACTCAGAAAAAATGTGGTGCAAGCCTTTTTTTTTATTACTCCTTACAAAGGCAGGAGAGAGAGCGGTGAAGCTGAAGGTCAACAATGGTAAACCTGGTTGTATGGCACCCTCTTCTGGACCAAATCCACCTAAAAAATACTGTGCATCTGTTATTATTGCACAGATCCACATTACTCCATGTCAAATTAGGGTTTAGTATCAAACTCAACTGAAGATATTGTATAGCAGATGAGTGAATTAAATAGACTTGTAGCCTGAAACTTTCCTGAGACAGGTAATGTGTATTTGGACACAGGTATGAATGCTTGACATTTCAACAACCTTCTTCACTATTAATATGTTACTTGTTTCTGCAGCTACATATTTCCTTATACAGTGGTAAGCATGGCAAACTTGCAGCACTTAATTAACATAAGCATAGAGTCAATGTTTCTGCTGGACACAAGTTTAAGTATCCAATGGCTGAGATTTAGTTGAGATCCATATCAAGGTAGTAATAAAAATATTTTTACAATATCCAATATCACAATGTTTAGATAATTCAGATATTAAAAGGGATATAGGTATTAACATGATTTTAGGGTGCAGGAAGCAATCTGATTTGTAACAGTGATTTAATTATCAGTCGAATTACAATAACATTCTAAAAAGAATGTAAAAAAATGTATTATAACTTATATATGGTAGTAGAAATAAATAAATAATGAATATTAGACTAAAAGTGAAAATATATTCACATACAAATTAGAAGTTTCTCCATTCCATTTTCATCACTGATATACAATGTACGATAAAAAAAGCAATGAAATTTTCTACTAAATGCTTGTTTAAATTTTTGAATTGTGTGAGGAAGAATGTATTGTTGAGCATTTTCAAGCAAATGTTTTCGAAATGTACACGCAAGGCTTGATGCAATATAGATTTGCACATCTAGGGCACTTTAAATATGTTGTATTATAACAACAGTCAGATTTAAAAAAAAAAAATTCCTGAGCACTGTCACCCGCAGTCAGACTCACCTATTATACACCAGATGTAACAAACATCTCAAAAAGGAAAAAAAAAAACAACAAAAAAACAGCCTGTGTCAATGTGTATAAACGGGATTACATATTAAATGTTTCAAACACCATATAAAGTGCTGGTAAAACAGGATTTGTTAAATAACATGATTTGTCTCTCTCGTTCTCCACATGATGGCAGTCATCTCTACATCATTACTACTGAGCTGTGATTACTCACTGACTGAAAATACCAGTGATAACCACAGTTCATAACTTAAAAAACTTAATAGGAGTTTAGCCTCTAAGTTTCCATTTACTATTTATTGTAGGTCACTTGTATGTTGATGATTTAGCATATCTGGTATGGGCAAGTAATGAATCATAACAATAGATGTGTAAAATTTGTAAGGGTAGACTCCAAATTGAAGTGTTACTAATCTTCTTTTTTGCTAACACCTTAGCAAAATGTTGCTGGGAGTTCAGGATGCCTACCCCAACTGGTAGAACAAAGGAGTGTTAGGTCATTTTTACATCTGTTATTAAGTTTATATGGTTCAGACCAAGATCATAATTATATAATGTTGGCCCTTTTGTTCTAGTCTGGTTTCTGTTGACACAATTGAACAATGAGCTGTAAAAATGAAGTCATACACACTCAGGGGTAATGTATCTAAAGGACAGTGTTGGTGATGTCATCCTGCATCATCAGCTCTTCATGTACTCACATAGGCAAATCAAATTCAAGTGTCTGGCAGCAGGTAATACTGCTTTTATTGAAGCCAGTGTGTTTATTTTTACTGATGTCACATAATGAATGCATGAATTATGAAAGCCGAAGTCAAATATTTTTCCTTGGTGTTTTTTACTCTTCATTTATGAACATGAACTTTTTTTTTTTTTGTTAATATGTTAATATGTATTTTTCATAAAGTTTTTCACATATCCACTCTGGTAGACAGCATGCAACTGTTCAATTTAAAGTGTAATCTAATAACAGTGTAATAAATAGAAAAGCATATTCTGTGTCAGCTGTGAATATTTATTTTATTATTTTATTATTAAATATACTAAACATATTTTAACCAATACCTGCTCTTGGCTATGGAAAAAATAGTCAAAGCTTGAGTAGTTATATTGTGAGGACAATCTTTCTTTGTGTATATGCATATATATATATATATATATATATATATATATATATATATATATATATATATATATATTAGGTAGATAGATAGATAGATAGATAGATATTAGTCATTTAAGCCTGTTTTCAAGCAGAAATCCCTAAAATTTGCCAGTTGCAGCTTCTCAGATGTCAAGATTTGATACTTTACTTACTGTCATATCTGATATTAAAGAGGATATTTTTGAGTTTTGGAGTGCCTGTTGGATTAAAAAAAGTCAATGGGAACACATCACCTTTGGGGAAATTATAATTTGCATTTTTTTGTACTTTCTGATTAACAACCAATTATTTGTCAAAAAGGTCAGCAGATTATTTGATGAAGGAAACAACTGTTGATGGCAGCCCATATGATGTCTATGAGGCTCCAAAAGCTCTCCTCGACTAAAAATTAGAAATCTACTTTCTTCTTGAAATGTACATCAGTTCCACCATTCTATCTACTATGATGACTGGAAATGCACCCAAGGACACAAAGCCACAAGGCACAGAAAAATGTATTCCTTTTTTCTGTGCGTTTAACATTGTTTGCATTCTTCGTTTTTACTGAGCTAAGGCCAGTGTTTTTCAAGGCCCTACCTGACTTCAGGATATGCCAAATATGATGATCAAATGTCAGTGACACAATAGACTTAATTAGCACAAAATATTGTTTTTGTTTCAAACAAAGTTGTCGCAAATTACATAATTCTAACAAACATTGACTGATTTACTGAAAAAAAATTACTATAGAAAAAATTTTAATACATCAGTAAAGGTTCAGTACAACATGGTTTGTAGTTAAATTCTAAACAATAATGCATGATTTCCACATCAGTGGACACGATTATTAGTAATTGTCTGCTTGTACAAAGTCAATATTTGAGAAATATAACAATACTATTCCTCCTTAGATGTTTCTTGTCTTAAAGATATTGTTTTTACCTGCAACGGTTTCTTTTATCAAAGGACTTGGCAGGTACTCCTGAGGTGCATGGCATTTCGTCAGTCATCTTGAATTTTGGGGTTTTTGGCTTCACTTACATTTGCTTGCAAATAAGTGGCTGCCTATGTTGTTTTTAAAGGACTGTAAACCATTGTTATTGCTATGTAGCCACTACATCCGAACCCTGGCATATAAAGGAAATTGGCTGAGAGTATGTGTCCATTATAGAGACCACTATGCATGAAAAGGCTAGGGACAGGTAGAGTGAAAATCATGTGTCTTGTAGCAAAATATTATGGGGCATAGTTACTGGGGAGTCACTTCACTTCCCTCAATTTTCAACTGAACAACTGCCAAAATACAGAATAGACCACAAGAACAAAATACCTCCGTTTAAACTACTTCTCAGTTTCTGTTTCATGTGACTGTGGTTATCAAATGATCTTGCATAATCGTGTTACTTATATAGATGGATAAAAGCAATTTTATCTCCTGAGTTCATGCTAAAATCACTTATCTAATATCATACATTCCTGTGGTTGGTCAGCTTCGCATTCACACCACAAATGAACCACACTACAGTGGGACTTGAACCAAACCAAGACCACCTGAAAACACCACAAATGTTAGATTTGAAAGTAACCTAAATGGACAAATGAATAGGTCAAAAAGTTATAAGGCAACAAGCTTCTGAAGATATTATGTTTTGAATAAACAAATTCATCACAGGAAAATTACGGAATTCATGTAAATAAAAGACTAAAAGTAGATTGAATGTAAAGGACTGCATACTAGTGCCAGCACTGAACGCAGACTTGTTTTTTCTAACCCATCACTGTAACCTAATGTTATCTCCCACTGGTATTATCAGTCTACCCGGGAATGATTTAATTAGAGAGTAGATAAGGGAAAATGAAGTGTCCCAGGAAAGGATCTCTCTCAGACAGCAGAGCAGAGAGATACATGTCCAATTAAAAGAATAGCCGTGTTGATCTGACAGTAAGATAGAGCTCACTAAAAATCTGTGTGGGGCATTTTGGTAGAAAATGGCCAGGAGATCAGGACCCCCCTGTGAATCCCTGCTTAGCCAGTTCCTACAGGTGAGCACATCATTGGGTCTTGATACAGAGACTGTGATACAGACTAGATATTCAGTTGTACTGCAGGTATATAGTGAGGTTTGCGCAGTTTGACAAAGTAAGGTTATCATGCATAAGTACATAGCTACTGGCTGTCATGAGAACGTTACAAATATGTTCTGAATACGTTCAAAACTATGTCAAGGGACTGGGATTAGTACTTTTGCAATGCAAGGTACAGCACAAAGAGCACCACTTCAAAACCTAACCATTCAAACATTAACAACATACCAAAAAAAGAAAAAAATACAATTCAAATTTTATTTAAAAAAAAACTGACTAAAGAAATTCAGGTTCCACACAGAATGGTGTTAGTTAACATCTCCTTAACACAGCTTTACATCACCACTATGAGGTCAACCTCCTGCTAAATATTTACTGCCAATTTTGTGTTCATGCAAAAGAACAAAAAAAAAATCTCCATAGCTACTGCTATCCTGTAAAAGAATTCCAGATATCATAATGTTTTTACATAAAACAGATTCTGAAATGAAGAAAACATTAACAGCAGAAATAAGCAGACAGAATAATGATATGATGAATACTGCCTCATTGTGCTGACTGAACACTGATTGCTGACTGATTATACAGTAATGACAAGAGTCTGAAAAATGGTAAAATTAATGTCATGCTGAAGTAACACAAAGGAGTTCACCAGCTTTGGTCTCATCAAAACACTATCTTCTTATTGCTTTACAGTTTTTGATTCTGACCTTTAATACAGCATCAACATTAATTTGAGTTGAGAAATAGCACAGACAGTGAGCTACAATTAAAGACTCTACAATGTATCTCATGTCAAATCATGCCACATTTTAAAAGCACTAACAGAGTTTTAGAAATACAGTACATGTTTGAATCTCTTACAAAGACAAAATGTTTCTATCACTCACTGTGCCCTTTACTTATCTCCTTAAAACAACACAAAAGTCCAACACATTAAATCCTTTCACAAAAAATATTACACTATCGCTGCCAAGACTATCTAGAACAGTCAACATAAATGCAAAGTGTAAATCCAGTCAAAGCAGTTAAAACATATAATGAATTTGTTTGGAATTTAATCGTACCCCGAGCAATTCTCAAGCACAGCTTTGTATTCCTAAATAAAAACCCAACTTATTTTCTCTATATCACAGTTTTATAATGTGTAAAACAAAATTTACATCCTTACATTTTAATTAACTGAGTCAGTGTTTATTGTCCATGGAACCATATATATCTTATATGATAAACTTCTGATTGCAAAATTATGATGTCAAAATTTTTAAAAGAATTAAAAACAATGCTACCAGAAGTGAGAGCAGATAAAGTGTGTTAAGCTCAAGTTTGAGCACTACTAAATCCCTAACAAGTGTTCGAGCCATGATGATATAAAATTTAAATGGCATCTAATTAAACCTGTGGAACTCTTTTTATGTAAGGTATCATAAGGCCAGAGATTTGTTGTGTGCTACAAAAACTATGTCAGTGACCTGACTGACTGAACATAACTGATAGTGGAAACAATGATTTTTATAATGACACCAACAAAGAGACAAAAAAGCTGATAGGCAATTGTTGCATATCAGGGCTGATACCAATCTGGCATTTTGGATCAGTACATCCCTTGCTGAACAACAATAACAAAGTCAGCAGTCACTCTCGCTGCTCTTTGAAGTTGTACTTAACAGTATTTTATGGAAAAGGATAAAAATATACACGCTTTCAAAAAAGAATCAATGTACTTGCTTAATTTTTAACTTACAATCTTGTAATCTTTTATTTTGATGCTTTTTTCAGTGACAATCTTCTAATTTTCCCAATCATTTTTTTTTAATCTTTTACACTGACAGCCTCTTTTCGATGACAGTGGTTTTAAGTTTCAAATCTCTACCAGTTTTGGTTTAGGTGGGAGGAGTTTGAGGAGAGAGAGCAAGAGAAGCATAATTTCAATTTAATCTGCATATAAAGCAGAGAATGTCACTCTTCCAGACCTGCAGTTTCCTCTGAAGCCTCTGGCAAGACTGTACACTTAAAGCAACTGCTACCACAAGTCTACCTGGAACATTCTAATATGAACATATATTATTATCATTATAACAATCAGTCTGACAGTGTTTATATACAACTGGATATATAGCTGTTCCTGGTCTCTCTCCAAGTGTTTGTTGGGATGAAATTAACTTTTATCCAAAGTTGTACTGGTTTGGC
The DNA here is from genome assembly GCA_016859345.1 of Istiophorus platypterus. Lineage (NCBI taxonomy): Eukaryota > Metazoa > Chordata > Actinopteri > Istiophoriformes > Istiophoridae > Istiophorus > Istiophorus platypterus. Next base: position 875,126 of record CM029129.1, on the reverse strand, counting down.
AGAGGTCTACTGGAACAAACACTAACATTTTCTAGCTAACAGTGGCTAAGTCACTGCACAAATGCCAGGGAGCACAAATGAATCACCTGCTGAAGGATGGGACCCACCCAACAACCCCATCCAACTACCAGCCAATAACCTGCCTCTGTACGACATGGAAGCTCCTGTCCCTGTCAGGCATCATAGTGGCTAAGATGAATAGGCACATGGCACAGTTCTTGAGCAGGGCCCAGAAAGGAACTGGTAGTAATACCAGGGGAGCCAAACACCAGCTACTGGTTGATAGAGTAGTCATCCAAGGCTGCAAGACCAGGCAGATCAACCTGTGCACCACTAGGATTGACTACAAGCAAGCCTACGACTCAATGCCACACACATGGATGCTGGAATGCTTAGAAATGTACGTCAACAGGACACTAAGAGCCTTTATCAAGAACTCAATGGGGCTGTGGAAACTACTCTGGAAGCCAACGTAAAGCTAATTGCACCAGTTACCATGAAGTGCAGAATATAGCAATTTGATGAACTATCCCCGCTGCTGTTCTGTGTAGGCCTAAACCCTCTCTGCGAGATCATAACAAAGAGTGAAATTTAAGCAACCATTAGTCACCTTCTCTACATGGATAACAGCAAGCTGTACGCCAGGAATGAGCATGACACTGACTCACTGATCACTTCCCCAGGATCTGATGCAATGACATTGGAATGTCATTTGAACTAGATAAGTTTGGTTGGATGGTATCAAAGATAGGGAAGATGATCACAACTGAGGGGGTTGAACTACCAGAAGACAGCAGTGCAAATGTTCAGAACACCACAAATACCTTGAGACTCTGCAGGCAAATGGGAACCATTAGGAGGCCACAAGGAAGTCAGCCACAGCCAAATACCTATACAGAGTTAGGCAGGTCCTAAAAAGTCTGCTAAATAGGAAGAAAAAGGTCTAAGCAGTCAACATGTATGCCAGGCCAGTCATCAGATATCATGCTGGGGATCGAAAAACCACTACCCCGGTTGGTGGGCGACCACTGTACCCACTGAGCCACAGCCGCCCCAGAATACCCTCTGAAAGTCTGCTAGAGTATGTATAATGCATCACTATGTACTATACCTACTAGGACTATTACTGAGTCCAATCAGGCCAGTCATCAGATACCATGCTGGTAAAATTATTATATTATATATAGATATATAGATATGGATATATATATAGATACAGATATAGATATAGATAGATATATATTTGTGTGACTACAGAGTGTAACTACAGAGTAATCTTTGAATGATAAATATCCTCTTTATTAAAGAAGATAGAGATATTGTAATATGTTAAAATACTGGCTAAAAAAAGTGAAATGCAACATACTAGTAGATTAACAAACATCTAGTTGATAGTTACTGATTATTTGTTACCCAAAATTGACTTCAAATTTCCAAGCAAACTGCCACATGAAAATAAAGATAGAATCTCTCTCCCTTCTAATTACTGCTCCAACTTCTGTATTTTGCAGATCTATAGGCTCACCATGTACAGCTGCAGCTACACCATGTCCACATATAGTAGCAGCTGTGCTGCTTCTTCAATTTCCTTATGTCAGTTTGGGCATTTGATCTCCAGCAGGCCAAAGAGTTTTTGGTTGGGAAAAGTACAACCCTGTATGGAGATGACCCTAACCAGGAACCATCTGATTAGATAGCAATGCCACTAGGCCAGTAACTTGTTGTCTTTACTCATCAATACTCCTGAATGTCAAGAGGCTCCATTGCAAGGCCCCTCTTCATCAGTGCTTTTGAAGCCATTCCTAGTCTTTTTTATTTGCTCAGCAAGGTGTTCTGCAAAACTCTGTGCCGGGACATGGTGAGTGTACATGAAGCTGAAAGATGTAGCAACTCCTATTTTCCTGGCCATATCCAAATTATTTTCTACTATTTGCAAATGTAACTGGAGAAATCACACACACTGGCTGCAAGTAGGCTCTAACCTGCAGAGGGGCATTTGGGTGGAATACAGTGATGCAGCTCGCAGGCACTGGTTGCTAGTAGGAGATAGTATTGCCCTACTGAACTTTCCAATGTGCTGAGTCAATCAGTGAGACATCATCACTGATGGTCATGGTCATGATGAAGTGTGTAATGTCTGCTGAAAAGTGCTTATAATCCTCAGATACTTGAAGGACATCAGGATCTGGCAGCTCTTGCACTTCTCCTGTTTGGAATTTCATTTCTTAATTCAAACTAGAAAAAATAATTTTACACTAAAAGACAATCACAGTTTTGTATAATAGGCTATAAAATAAGAAGACATATTTACCTTGCACCATTAGCAACATTTCTCTGCTTTGGGTTGCACAACCATCACACTGACCCAGCCTGGCTTCACACACTATTAAAAAAAAAACAAACTTAAAATGTTCTTTTAAAAAAATCATTTGGAGCAAACATTCTAATTGAGGTCTGTCTGACAATTTTAGGCAGCAAAAAAAATTGAAAATCCTTTCTGCAATTTGGTTTTTATATTGCTCTCTGACTTAACATAATTCTTGGCTTGGGCCGGTGTTGCTTTGCTGGGGGAACAGCAGCAATGTTCAGCTGAGAGGAGTGTGCGGTCTGGTAAAGCAGTGAAACATTATGGTTGCAATGTGCTGTTCAAGCCACTCGTGAATACTCAGCATTCATAAATTGCACAGGGCACTCCTCAAACACAATCTTAAAAAGAGAAAAAAAATAAAAATAAAATGTTATATTACAATCCCATAGCCAACACTAACACATCAGCTTAAAGATTACACGGAAAAGAGAAGTGAAAAAGCTGATCAGATTGAGTAATCATCATCATAGGCTAAACCTTATCAAGTTATCAACGTCATTACAAAAAGAAAACAATAGTCTATTTATGTTCTACAAGGTTAGTGTCTTAATGTACTTAAACCTACTTTCAACTATAGTTTGAATTCAGAGCAATCAAACTAAACACACAGTAATGAAGAACAGCCGCCATGACTAGTTTCTGGGGTTTCATGAAGGCTGGATATTTCAATGCTGCCTACAAGGCAGGGAACATTTATATTACCTACTTCAGACATTTTTGTTTTAGAGTTACAAAACCTATCATAGCCACTAACATCCCCAGAACATAACTGTAACAGAACTAGCATCCAAAACTCAGAACTATTTTTCACCCATTTCTGTGAGTTCTCTCATATTTCCTCATGGACCTATGGAACATAGCTCAGGCGCTCTCCCTCCATGTTCATTGATCTTTCTTTGATAAGGGGGGCAATCTCAGGTTATTATTAACACTTAAAACATATTAGTGAATCTGGATTCAAATAATCTGTTAGATAGTAACTACTTACCAACTAACTTTGCTAACTACTAGTAGCTACTACGCTAGTGAGTTACCTTACCTTTGTAATTATGGATGTTACTGGAGATTTACATCTTGAAGCCCATCTCTTGTTTATTCCTGTGTGTTGATGTTGCAGCTTGAATAATGTGCTGAATATCAATGATTGTTATTTTTTGAAGGTCTTGAAAAGATGCATGTAGAAAGTATTCTGCCATCTGCAAACTGGCAGTGAATAGCAGAAATGCTAGTGCTAATCCTCCTGAAACGGCCACCACAGTGCCTTCCAGGTGACGTTGCATTGCGTTCTAGAACTAGTTGTGGCAGGTTCTTTTTTATTGGATGACTGTGCCCTCTGTCTTGGTACCCCCATACTGTTAACAGACTTGCCCCCTTCAAATGAATGAGGGGGTTGCATTTTTGACATAGTGCATAAATCTGTCTGAACATGGCCTAAGGCCAAGTGGTGCTATGAAATAAATGCTATCAAGAGAAAGTCAACATCATTGCAATGACAATGCAAACATGCTGGTGTTTAATTGGTAGAAGGTTTACTATACTACAAGGCAGAGCTTTTCTTAGTATACTTACAATTGCTAATTAGAAATAAGCATAAAGTTCAACTGAGCCTGATGGAAAAGTAATTAACTTTGCAGGTATTTGGTCATAAACCAGATTTACTGGAGAAATTAAAATTTCAGGATCACCAAACTCAGTATCCTAGGACTAAAATGTCTCATAAAATTAGTACATCTATAAGAGGCTATCAATGGACGTTTAAAAATGTGAGTGAATCCAGGCATCAGAACAGATGTAATTCAAACAAATATGTTGAAAAGGGGTCAACTTTCATACACTTCATACTACAATTAACTGTGTTAAAGACAACAATATCCTCATTTGCAGGACTGACAATTAAGAATCTGTTGTGAGAAACATTAGTTCCTATGATGATGCTTTCCATCTTTACTGCACCCTGACCCTGGAAATAACAGTTATTTTCCTGTGAATCGAAGGAAGTATGAAGCTTGAGCTGGAAGTAAGACCTTCATCTGTGCAGATGATTGACTGAGGAGTTGTGGGGATGATGAATGGGTTAATCCACACAGAGATCCACTCTGCAGTGATGGGGTTTAGCTGGGGCACCCACGCTACTGGCCAGATTAGACAGCACATAATGCTTTGTAAGATGATTACATCTATTTCAGGAGGCATTTATTCCATTGCAGAATTGTAACTGTGTATGATTGCATTCCACAGACCCATTGTCCCTCAGCACTACCAAAGGAAATGGTAAGACATTTATAGTCCAACTTTATGGTCCAAGTTTATTAAGTGCGTAGAAATAACAAGTGTGAATAACAACTCTGCACCCACACTAATAAAGCTTTGCAATAATTAATTAACATCAAACAAGAAGCAGTCATGTCACTGCTTTATATCATTACATCTTAATATTTCCCAACTAAAGGTCTCTTACAAATATATGACCTTCCAACTAAGTGGCTAACTCTTTATTAGTCAACAATGAACAACTATTAATATTACTTTGTAATGGCAGCTTGTGGTCAAGTAAATATTTCATGCACAACATCTGAGTGAAAGATATGAGTGTGTTCCTGGAGAACATCTGTTGCAGGAAATTATGTAAGCATTCAAACAGGGGAAAAGATTGGACATTACAATGTAATCCACACATTAAATGAAGAAGTAGTCCTAATGGAATAGTTGAAGTTGAAGGTAGATATATCTAGACAATATTTACTTTGGGTTCTAATCCTGTTTTTTAACAATTGAATGGTAAGGGGAGATGAAGATATGTGTGTGATGGAATAAGATTAAATTAACGAAAAAGTAGTGCGGTAATATAATTCTGATTTGAATCTATGTAAAAATATCTTTACTTCTATAGATGCATATACATTCTGGTTAAAATTACTGGAACCCCTGAATTTCAAGTACAGAATTTAGAATATTTTCAGAAATAAATGAATATGAATACAGATTTTTATAATCACAATATCTAATTTAATTTCCAAAGTTACTGAACAACAACATAAAAAAAAACATTCATACTGAGAAATAAAAGAAATACAGACATAAAATGTATGCTTGACAGAATTATTGGCACCCTTTTGATCAATTTAAATTAGTTCCTAAAGCAAAATAAAAAAAACATGAGATTCATTTATGCTTATTTTTTCCTGTGCCTTATTCCTTATTTTTTCCCTGTATGGACCTGAACTAAACAACGAATGATTCTTTTACTGCATAAAAAGGGGCCGATAGTTTCCAGTTTCTTTTTTACAGTGGCTGTCAGAGTTTGAGAAATGCTATTATAAAAAAAAAAACAAAACAAACAAATAATTCCAAAGGCTACAAGGCAATCGTCCAAGATCTTGAATTCCCTGTTTCAACAGTTTATAACATTATCAAGAAGTTTCACAGTCACAAAACTGCTAAGACACTTCAAGGATGTGGTGCTAAGAAAAAAAAAGACTCTCTTAAAACTGCCCAGCAAAGAGTCCTGACCTAAATTTGACTGAAAACCTTTGGAGAGAGCTGATATCTGCCTTTGAAAAAAGGACTCTTGCAAACTTAAAAAAGCTTGAACACATAGCTATGGAATTTTGACAGAAGCAACCATTAGACAGGTGATAGAAATGTTCCAGGTGGCCACAAGAAAACCAAGTATTAGTGAAGGGTGCCAATAATTGTGTATTGGGTACATTCTGTTTCTGTATTTTTTCACTGCATGTTTTATTTATTTTTTATTTCTGTAGTTATAGGTGTAATATATAACTATATCACACCTGGAATCAGCAAAAGTGACAGCAAGCAGATAAATTATTTTTTTCTATACGATGCTCTGTTGGCAAGATAGCCAAAAATACATTGAATTAAAAGAAAATTTTAAGCATCAAAGAGGTAAGTAGTGAGGTTATCTGTGGCCTAGGAAAAAAAAACAGTGAGTGCAGAAACTGAACCTAAAAATGTCCTTCCCATCAGGATTCTGTCAACTCTAACATCAAGTGTGTCAATAGTATACTTGATGGGGCAGTACAAACCTTGGTTTGGAATATGACAGAAGATATGATATATGATACATCTATGTCCAAATATTGCAGTTCACTATTCAAGGCTGGTTCACATTGAGGCTGGGATGAGGGATGGATGTCGAGGGGCAAAGGTAGAGTCCTAAGACATGATTTTTCACCCTGTAGCAGAAAATAGAATTCTGACTGAGGAGTGAAGATTATTTCACCACTGGGATACCAGAGGGCAGAGGAGTCAGGCAAAACTATACCCTGCTTGCTGCAGGGAAATGAGTGACAGGTGCAAGATGGAATCATGGTCTGGTTAGTTAGTATTATTAGCTAGTATTATCAATATTATGTAACCGGCTGACATTTTCTGTCTGAACTATGACATCTCTTCCTAGCATACAGCAAGCATAACCATACATTTGCCATTTCTCCCTCTAAAAATCAAAAATTTTATTTTTTTAAATTTCCTCAAGTAGAAGGATTATATTTTGTTATTTGTACACCATTATACTTACCATCGCTGATTATATAGACTGTGATTAAGAGTGATGCTGATTAACTGTCAGGCTATTGTCAGAATTACTTAGTTATCCTACAATCTAGCTAGCAGCTACCTACTAGTTACGTTAAAATTACCAGGTTTAAATCTAAAACATGAAATGAAAACAGAATGGAGTTGGGGAAAGTATGCAAAAAATGAGCAAAAATAGAGCCAGGTCATGCCTTTTTTCAAACAAGGGACACTTTGTGCAGCCTGTTTGCTGATGCACAGAGCAGGATAGGAAATCTTCTTTTGAAAATACTAAAACAATAATTTTCTCTCACTCACTCATTTGCATTGCTTCCAGTTAGGAATAGATGTTATGGTCTAACACACAATGAAGGAATTCTGACAAGCAGGGGGGTATATGTGTAGAGTCACTGTGAAGTTCTAACATGGCCCTCCGGAGGCACTTATTGGATTGTAACACAGATTATAAAAAGGGCTTTGCTTGATGGTGTATACTTTGGTTTAGTTGTTCATGACAAAAAGATCCTGTAAGGAAAAGGGCACCATGAGCAAGAAAGACCTTAGTTTCTTGCCAACTGAGCTTGATATGGTAAGAAGTTAACTATCTGGTTATTTTAGCCAGGTGTGAATGATGTGTATGTCCATGAGAGGAAGGGAACCTGACATACAGTCCACATAACCACTTGTGAGACAATTTGACTAGGTATGAAGTCAGAATGGGACTGGTTGAAGGAATGATAGGCCCCTGTGGAAAAGGATATGTGGTGAAACCTGATAGGTTCAGTCAACCAAGTAACTTTTGTCTATACTTCTGTATGGACATGTATAGATGAGGACTTGCATGCTTCTACAATTAGGTCTGTATATGCAAGAATGTTTCAAAAGTGTGCAGTATAAGCAGTAAATCAGGACAACCTCTTTTGTTTGATGTTTTAGGCTTAAAAGAAAAACATTAAAAAAAAAAAAAAATGGTGCGCAAAACCACTACATACAGTATACACTAACAAAAATCCAGTGTGCTCTTCTAGTCAGTGTATGATGCCTTGTTGCATTTTATCTGTTGTCAATTAAGATCTCACACTGCTTCATCTAATATATGCCATAATATATAAAGTTGAAGTCACACGCAATGACAGCATATCAGTCATTGTACACTTTTATGAACCGTCACCCTGCATCAGAAGTCCTAATGAAAGCTTGTCTAACAGCAAGTCATGCAGGTATCAATTATAGTTGAAGGTTTTTCTGCAGTTCAGAGCATCTCTTAAAGGATAAGTCTTTAGGTATTTTATGTTTTATTACTATTAACAAATGCCACGAAAAGACAAATCAACAAGTTGATCTTATTAACAAGTACTGTGTTTCTAATAGGGCTCTCACTTTTTATTTGAAAATAGGACATTTGTTTAAATATGGGGGAACAAGGTAACATGTGACCTTTAATTACCTGTTCCAATTCAAAAGTTACAATCTGTAAAATGCAATCACTGATAGGATAGGAAGATTTATATGCAAAGATATGTGGCTGATTAGTACTAGATCAGGAGAGGGGTTTTTGAACCGGAGCCAAAAACTATGTAAAAAACATGTTTCTTCATTACCATGAACATGCACACTGTACTGTAGTTAATTTTTAATTCAACATTTTCTGAAAACTACAGTGCCCAGCTATTTTAGAACACTATTCAGCTTTTCGTTGTTTTTTTCTGTTAATACATACAGTACTGTACAAAAGTTTATGGACATGGCATGTTTGGATTATTATTCATCACTGTATCAACTTCTGATCAGACCCAAATTCATTCTGCAGCATGACATTGAACATAAAGTCAAATACACAGCCAGAGTTATAAAGAACTATCTTTAGAGACAACAAAAACAAAGAGTCCTGCAACAGACAGTATGGTCCCTAAAAAGCCCTGATCTCAACATCATGGAGTCAGACTGGGATTACACCAAGAGAACAAAGAGAACAAAGAGACAAAAGAGACTGAAGACACTGAGACAGACTAAATCCTCAGAAGAACTGGCCAACTAACTCCAACAACTATGTGCAAGTGAGCAGATACGAGGAGAATCCAACATTGGTGATTTTGCTTTTATCTGTTTACTGCATTTTGTACAAGGGTAATTTATAAAGACTCTTCACGGCATTAGTTTTAAAATAACCCTCATTATACATTTAGAGGTTAAAACTTTTGCACAGTATGGTACACTCGCTGAGCACTTTACTGGGAACACCTGTACATACATTTATCCAATCAGCCAATCATTTAGCAGCAGTACAATGTATAAACCCAGCAGATACAGTCCAGGAGCTACAGATAATGTTCACATCAATCATCAGAACGAGGAAAAAACGTGATCTCAGTGAATTTGATCATGGTGTGATTCTTGTTGGTAGACAAGCTGTTCTGAGCATTTCTGAAACTGCTGATGTCCTTGGATTTTAATGCACCACAGTCTTTATAGTTTTTACTCAGAAAGGTCACAAAAAAACATCCAGTGAGCATCAGTCCTGCAGAGGGAAATGCCTTGTTAATGAAAGAGCTCAGAGGAGAATGGGCAGTCTGGTTGGAGTTGCCAGAAAGGCCACAGCAACTCATGTAACTACTGTTTACAACTGTGGTGAACAGAAAAGCAGCTCATAATTCACAACACGTCCAACCTTAAGGTGGATGGGAAAGAGCGGTAGAAGACCATGTCAGGTTTCACCCCTGTGTTGTGCCTCACTAATAGACTGTAGACAAAGAAGGCCTACAGGCACACCCAAACCTGGAATCCAGCTAAGGCCACGTGTCAATAACCAAGGGAGACAAAGAACTCAGCAGAGCAACCCCCCACAATGTGGTCCCAGTTACCTCCCAGTACCCTCGCTACGATCAGTGAACTCCTCGCCGATAGAAATGGAATTGATAACCGCACCCAAATTTAGACATCGTCTTACGTGGCGAACCCTCTAATTGTAGTTAGGAGTTTCTGTGTGAGTTAACTAACCTTAGGTCCTCTGGGCAGAAATTAGTAGTTAGAGTGTAATAAGCTGTTTGAATGTTTGTGACGATATTGGTTGTGCTGTTATTAATTCATGAGTGAACACACTTGAATGAATTATAATTTATCCGTCTGCAGCGGATAAATTCTGTCCTGCTCTGCATCACGATCGAGACCAGTACTTTCTGTGTCGGTTAAAGGCCCAGTCTTGCGACGCTCATCATCTGAGTCGAGTAAAGTCTGTGTGAAACAGATAAATACTGTCCCTCAATCGCAATCATCAGAACGTCTTTGTTCGAACTTGTCTACCTCTTCTTCTACTAACGCACACATTCCTATTCGAACACCTGAGCGTGGGAAAGTTTGAACCTCCCCCACCTAGTTTTCTTTGTTAAGTCACGTGGTAATGGCGAACCGCCACTACCCTCGACAGACTTCCTTCCGGCCGACCCTCGCGTGATGTGGCTGTAACGAGTCACGTCCGCCATCTTAATCCGCCTCCCTTAGGCGCGCACACATAGACCCTTGTACAGGCGCCCACACACACACACACACAATCACACACATATACTCCCACACACATACCTCAATACTTGTTTCACAATTTGTAGTTAGTAGTAAATAGTAATAGTGCACGATAAAATTTATTATTTGAAAGTGATGTGAATTGGAATTTGATAATACTGATGGTAATAAATTTTGTTATTCTTAAATGAGAAGTTGCTTTTGTGTTTTCTGTTAATGTGCTGTGATAACAAGCATGTTGATGGAGTCAGTGCCAACCTCCACTCCTTCTCTGTTCACTCTAGAATTACCAATATTTCCTAAATATCGGCAATTCTGAGTGAACACCCCTTTTGAGACTGCATCCAATATTTGGTTATTGGTCCGGGTTTTCCCGGTGGTGCCTCGTTATTGATGGTCTAAATTAATCGGATTCTGTTAAGTTTAATAATTACCAGTGAGTATCCTTGATAATCAGTAATTATCGCTAATAGCCAGATCTTGCTCCTGCACTGCACAACGAATGGTGCCTTATGTAAGGTTGCATCTGAATTACGGTTATTAGTCCGGGTTTTCCCGATGGTGCCCCGTTATTAGTAATTCTGATTAAGCCGATCCATCCAAATTTTTATAATTACTAATGATTAATTTGATATTCATTAACTATTGCCAATACCCAAATCCCGTATTAGGCTCCGAAGCACAACACCTGTCAGCCAAGAATAGAAATCTGAGGTTGCAGCAAGCACATGCTCACTGAAACTGGACAGCTGAAGACTGGAAAATTGTAGCCTGGTTGGGTGAGAATTGGGTAACAAAAGCACAAATTGAACCCAACCTAACATGTGTCAACAGTCCAGGCAGGTGGTGCTGTAATAATGTTCCTCGCATGCTTTTGGCCCCTTAATGGTGGAGTAAGCAAGACTGTTGTTATTTAAACTCAACAGAAATACACAAACACCCTTCCCTTCACTGCTTCTTCAGATGCTCCACCACCCAAATTCATGGCACACGCTGCCTTGGCAACAACACAATGGCAGAATCCAGAGCATCTTAATCATGGAAGGGGATACTCTTTCTTATAGCTGAAAAAAAAAAAAACTTTAAAATATAAAACATCAAAAACTGCATGCTCATAAACACTTTATCTAAAACACAGCTGAATAAAAACCAGCAAGAATTGGTTGTTAAGGTAGTTTTTATAAAGCTACACCAAAACCTAACATCACACCAACAGCATATCTTGACAAACTAGAAAGTAAGCTGAATGTAAGTGGGCAAGCAACTTAATGTTGCTGGACATACTTCAATTTAAAAAGAAATGGGCTTGTGGCTGAGAGGCACAGACCAAGAAGGGACATTAGAAAATCTTGAGACAAGGTCTAACACATTGGTTTTGGTCTTTTTGTTGAAACTGTTTACAAAAACAAAATATAGGACATCTCCCTTTTATCCTTTAATAGAGACAGTGGTAATAACATTGTCAAATCAAATCTACAAGAATGAAAAAAAAAAAATTCATGCCAAGATTTAAACATGTCATTTATTGTAACGACAAAACATATAATTGCAATTAAAGTATAATTAAAAATTTGGATTGTATGAGGATGGATTGTGAAGATGCATTAGGTGAGTCAAAGCAGCACTAGAGTGGAAGAAAATCTGCTTCGCCAATTGGGGCCAGTGAGGTTACTTCATAATTCACAACTTGAATGACTTCACAGTCTTTTTGACTAGTACATAAGTAGGTTTTTTGTCACAGAGTTATGAGTTTTACCCCCTCATCAGCTCCTATCATATTCATCCTGCATGGCACACAATGATGCAGAGAGCAGAGAACAAACTTCCTCACTGAAACAGTGATATAATCTGCATCATGGGTTACATATGCAGACCTCTGCTGGACTGTCCTACTGTATCTATCTCACTCCTGCCAAGTGTCTCAGCTGCAATGCTGCAGAGTGTTAGCCTTCAAGTGGCGTTGGCTGAGTGGCTAGGCAGCCTCCAACACACCACTAATAAAGTGACAGGATGCAACAAATTATGCTTCAGTGACACAGATCCATGCAACTGCTATTAGACTGACAGCAAAGGTGAATGGTGCAAAATTTCACTTGTTGCAGAAAAGTGCTTTTGTTTGACCTTTGAAAGTAGTCTAATTTTTGTCCTTGGAAAACAAGAGAAAATCCAGGTGTGCATGTGACATTATTTCTCATTTCTGAAACTAACAAATAAATTATAATTTCTGTATGACTGAATAAATAGTGATGTATATTTAACAACTGCATTAATATATTAATCATCAAATTGTGCTGTGCTATGCTGTGCTGTTGCAAATCCATATAATGCATTTAGAAACTGTTCTATGAGACAAAAACAAGGAATAAGGGAAAAGAATCAAAGCTCCACTCACTCTCACCCTGTCTTCACTCATCATAAGTGTGGCCCTGTGACTGGTTTAAGTTTTGTAAATTGAAATTCTTAACCCCCACAAAGCAAGATGTTCAACACCTTTAAGTGGTTCAGAAATCATGAGGTTAACCCACAGCGCATGAGCTTGACAGTGCTTGATCACTGTCTGCCAGTGCACTCTAACATCAGGACTGTAATATAGCACATTATTTACTGGGTGAAACATATCTGGGCCTCAGCAGGGAGGAGGATTGGCAGTGAGTGGTCCAACATCCAGGATGCCTTTGTGATAAAGCAATGACTGTATTAAAAGTATTGCCTATAGATAATCTACCAAAGGTAAGAGGTGGGGGACCCTTTTTCAAAGAATTCCTAGATTCTGACTCAGTGCACTCCATGTTATGAAACTACACTAAATGGCTAAGCACTTTGCTCACACTGTATTAGAGGAATTTGTCAAAAAGCAAAAACTGTCTAACTAACACTCTCAACTGGCAAAACTGCACCCTTCAATTTTTGTCAGGTTAAGTATTATTTGAAAATTCATTAAAACATGTTCACATTTGAAACCCAAAATAAATGAGGAAGGGGATGTACAATTTTCAAGAAGTGGCAGCCCTATTCATGACTGCGTCGTTTGTATAATCAAATATGACAAAAATCTTAATACTGTATCAAGTGTTTCCCAAAGTTTAATTTACTGCACATGGCACCGAACATTAAATACTGGTAGCAAAATAGCAATGAACTTTTAGTGCAGGCTAAATCTTTGAGTAAAAGGGAAAAGTTTGTCTTGTACTTTTGGGCTTGACTTTATACAGTTTGAATGTGGGAAAAAACAAAAAGTTCACATATAGAAGTTAAATTAGTTTCACGTTAATAAAAACAATTAAAAGTGAAACTGCAAATACCCTTCAGTTTGCTTTTCAGGTGTTCCACATCAGTCTTGAATTTGAGTCTGGACATTAGACTCACTTTCAAGACTCTGAAGAACACTGAAGAGTATGGATAGGGACTGAAGGCTTAATTGACCTTGATTAGCATACATTTTTTGTTAGAATTTTAAAAAAACTTGTGTTTAATAGGAGAGATCTGAAATGTACCATGACTTGACTGTAGGTTTGTAATGACCAGATGAATACAAGAGCCTGTGGCATATAAAATGGTATCATCAACATAAATATATGATGTATATTAATGTGTAATAATGTATAGAGAGAATTGACTGTTGTGAGATACCTATACTGATCTTGAGAGCACTTGATTTGGCACAATTTGAAAATACTGCCTGAGGTCTCTTGGAGATACAGTCATACAACCATTTAATGGACTGTTCATGTAGTCCCAACAAAGACAGTGTTTCTTGTAAAATCATAGAATAAAGATAAAAATAAAAACTGCAGCACATTGTTGTTAACTGTCCAGGGCATTAACATTATCATTTAGTACACATAACGTAGCTGTTGTGCTGTGGTATGATCTAAATCCCGACTGCTGAGGCTACAATATGGTTTTGTCTCTAGAAATTATTGCAGTTGAGAGTTTTCTGGGGAATCAAGGGTTTTTGTTATCTAAATTTCTGATATCACTCCCTCTATGTAACAGAATAACCTGAGCAGCTTTCCAGATTTTCAGGACTTTACCAGACATAAATAATGGATTAAAAATATGAGTTACAGGTGGAGCAAGAGAGTAAGCACTGAGGCACATAAAAGAAGGATCTAGATTATCTTCACCCATGGAGCTCTTAACTCACTAGCTTCATTTAAACCTCACTTCTGCTTGCCAGTCTCTGAAACAATGTACTGTCAGTAGGATGGATATTCAATGAAAAAGTTACAGATAGAGAGGAAGCATTTAAGGCAGTTGTAGCCAACTATTTCCCAAATATATGGCCAGATGAAATGAAATGTTTTAAAGTTGTTTTATATCCATTTTCATTTGGTTACCAAAACAGATTCTAGAGGGAAGACAGGCAGGGAAATTATTTTTTAAGAACTTCATAACTTTCTAAAAACTCAGAAGTGCTGTATGTATGCATTCATTCTTAAAACATACAGTACTGTAGTTTTTCTTCTGCAAAGTGACAGATGTTGATATATACCAAAGGTTTGAGTATTTCTATCACAGGCAAATATCCAATGGCATTTTTAAGGCCTTGTTTATGTGTCAGTGAATCAACATAACCTGAGAGGAATCACTCATCATCATCATCTCAGTCAGACTAGCAATCTAGCAGTTATTTAATGGTGTGGATGTTTATCTCTTGAGAGATCCTTTCAGTGTAAAGTAGCATTAGTGTGGTTATGGTTTAGTATTGTATTACCACTGCTGTGCAATGATCACTTACAGGCCATTTTGGTAAAAGATCATAAGTCACTGACATATAGTGTTTTGGTTACAGCTTTTATTATAAAGCAGATACAGTAGGGGTTTGTCTGAAGTTTGGAGGCTCAGCACGGTATAAATTAAATCATATTTGTGACATTAGCCTGCAACCTTAAAAGAGAGAGCCATAGAGTGCAGATACAGGTGAGAGAGAGGTTGCACACATACAGTGTATGGACAAAAAGACAGAGGTACTTAACCTTATTTGGAAAATTATTCATGTAATTTACTTTCATTATGGTTTATCAGTTTAGTGTATGAACTACACCAAAGACTTAGGTCTCTGCTAACAGTTACATCTACAGGTTAACCTGTGACAAGTGCCTCATTAACAATTCCAATATGAACTCATGTATAGCAGAAAAGCAGAACCATTGTTTTACTGCCCCATTTAGTATGTCGTAATTAGATGCAGTAATAATAAAATACAGTGACTTTCTCTCAGCACCCCAAACTCTTGACAGCCTTCCCACACCACTAAAGCAAGTTGTTTGAACATATACCTAGAGACTTCTTTGGTGTAAAGACTGGAACCCAGATCAAACTGCAGATGTATTAGGAAGCCTGCATTCATCTGTTTCTCTGCATGAGCCATGAAAGTTTACATTGTGTTTTAAACTACTATCTGCCTATTGTTTATCAAAAATAAACTAAATGAAAAATTAAGTAAATTAATCACCAAGAATCTGTTTCACACACCATCCTACTACTCTGTGATATTTGTTGAACTAGAAGAGAACCAGTCAGTCAAGGATACCTTTAGTACTTTCAAAAAATTGAGTTTTTCTGAAAACCACATAATATGAACCCGACAGAGGAAATCAGTTGCTTCATAAAATGATGGTGCTCCACTGACTTACCAAGAAGTGCTTCAAACAGATCGCTTTTGAAAATCCCGATCACTCTCTGTATGGCAGTTTTGAGCAGCTGCTCCTCTGGTTTCCTCAGTTTAGTGCAGTATTCCTCCAAAAGCCCCAAGGCTCGAGCTGTGTCTGCAGAGGAGTGGGCAGATAAGACAGGCTTTGGTGTTTCCTTGGTTGTTTTCTTCATATAATAAAATGTGCATTCTTCATATATCAATCTGATGATATTCACTGTGATGTGACCATGTTGTGTATGATAAACAAAAAAGTACATCAACTCTAAAACTATAGATACAAGACTATAAATATAGAGATGAGTAAACAGGGTATAGGTGGGTTTTCCCTCCTTTACAGCCCACTGTACTCACACCGTACTGCAAAGACAACAGACCCTGCTCACAGTTTATCAGAAAGGGACAGAGGATGATACACAGTATATGGCCAAACACGTGGCCACGTAAGCAGTCAAGCCATAGGTGACAGCTGGTTTTCCTAAAGATTTTGGAACATGGCTGGGATTTGCTCCCATCAAGGAACAAGAGCATAAGTAAGGGTTAATAATGATGTTTGGGGGCAAGGTCTGACTTACAGTCAGTGTTCAAGTTGAATGTGTTGAGATCAAGACTCTGTGCAGCCCAGTCAAGTTCTTCCAAAACAAATGGGACAACTTCTTTATGGAAGTGGGTTTGTGCATGGGTCATTCTCATGTTGAAACAGGAAAGGTCCAAACACAAACTGTTGCCAAAAGTTAGAGGAACATTCTTGTTTGTTGGGAGTTATGTCCACATACTTAAGCCTGAGTTTAGACTGTAGAAATTTAGTATCCACAGGGTTTCATGAATACTTGTGGAGCAACACTCTTAATACCTGTGAAACATACAGTAACTCACCTTTTCTTCTGATAGGCATGGCTGACTCTAGGTAAATTTGACTCTCAATTAGGCTTCCAATTCAGTCTTCAGTGCATCATCAAAAAGTTCTGTCTTAATGGGACGACATAAAACTCGAGGGAACTTTAATAATAAGACTTTAATCAGCTGCTTTCAAAGTGGAGTCTCAGAACCATCAAGGTGCCACTGAAGGGGTATCCAGGGATTCTGTGCCCAGCAAAGTAAGGGAAAAAAAACAACGAAATAATTCAATAAATTTATCCCAGATGTCTCTGCCCCAGTGACAACAGTAATCCACAAGAAGTCCAGATGAGATCCCCTGTAGTAATGACAGTATGTGTAGTAATATAAGGGTTCTTGATCGGAGAATGTCCGGGAGCCCTAGGATTTGAGGCTGTACATAGCTTCTCTCTAGGTCCACTTCAAAAAAACATCCAATGGCTGAAGAGATGGCAGACCACAGAAGTGCCTTGTCATGACTGATTCAATGCTGGTCCGAAGAGCCTCTTACAGACAGACAGCTTAAACACACAGCTAGAGTCGGAGAAGTGGACACCAAGCCTCTAAGTCCTCCCGGTCAGATGAAGAGTGTAGTAAAACTCGTTAAGGGAGCCTGGTGAGTAGGAGCTGTCGGGTCTTGGCCGGTTCTTTGCTCGGTCCAAAGTGACACACAGCCGCTGTGGTGTGACAGTCTTGGGTCGGTCCTCTGTCTACAGATCAGGTTCACATCATTTATCCTGCCTGACAGTCTATACGTAAAGTTTCTTTTATTTGTCTACAAACAAAAACGCAGGATGAAGGGTACGCCACTGACGTTACGCGAGATGCTGAATAAATGGTTGTTGATTTTAAACAGAAATTTCACCTTTCCCCTCGTTTTCTTTTTACCACGACTGAAGAAATGTCAGCTAACGCATAACAGTGATTTCAGAGTTTATGTCTGCAAGTTCTGACTTATGGAGGGACGTATGTGTGCCCCCATGAAGCATGTACTGAGAATTCGTGGAATTAAAGCAGAGGCCTTTAACGCTGCCCGTTAATGTTTCGTCTACGCACAAAACATTGTAAACATGCGTGTCTTCCACTAGTTAGCTAGCATTCATGCTAAATCATCAGTTAGCGGTGCTGCCAAATGAAATGATGCTCTCCCAGTGCGACGCCTGGCTGTAGGAAAATACCTGCCTGCCAACGGTGGGGGAAACGCATGGCTCGCAAATGATTCCATGTATTTTCATATTCCGTGAAAATGGTGACTGTGCATTCGGAGGAAATTTCTCCATATAAAAAACCAGCACTGTCCTTGAGCTGCTACATCTCTTTATTGTTTAACCAGGTATTGAACCGTAGCGTTAGCTGTATGAAGTGACAGCATCACCAACAGTTTTAAGCGTTTAGAAACAAGCTAGCCACAATGAGCAATGGAACTTCCGTTTACAGCTTTCAAAAATAATACATACTCATCTATACAATCCATACAGCTGTCAAAGAGAATTGGAGTTCTAGCGAAACGGATGCCTATAATTTTCGATTCATATGTTTAGCTGTATATAATGAATAGTGTAAAGCTTCTCTATTAAAGAGGTTGAATTGAAATGTAAGTGTATCCATAGTGTTTAAATAATACTTTTATTTGCAGGGTACAAAAGGTAAAGAAAGAGACCCTCATCTTTAACAGCATAAATACATAAACATAAGTTAGCCTAAACAAATAAGAAAAAAGTCATACTTTGGTTCATATGCAATATAATTTTGACAGTAGTACAAAGTTCCAGGATGCTAACTTCTACTTGCCTATGGGGGGGGGGGGGGGGGGGCTTTAAACTCAGTGTCTAAAAGCGCAAACATTCTTCTCTACGCATGAGAAATACGCGGTAGCACATCAAATTGTTCCGTTTTCCTCAAGTGGAAAGCCTCGTCCTTTTATTTTGAAGGCGTATTCACCTGACTTCAGACCCAAATGCGGTAAATTTGCTGCAGCTGTTTAACTTACCTTAGCAACGCAAAGGCTGGAGCGTTAGCTGGCCCCGGCTCGACTGACGGGAGCGACAGCCAATGGCAGCTCGCTACCTCCTGTCGCGTCAGAGCGGATCAACCAATGAGGAGGCTCTAGACCTGCGCGAAGGTAAGAGGTGAAATATTGCTGCATTGAAGGTACCGTAGGAAATATGAATCTTCTAGTTTATTCTGACTTCCATAATTGGAGATTGTATTATTATTATTATTATTGTTATTATTATTATTATTATTGTTATTATTATTATTATTAATATTATTAAATAAGGGGTAAAATCTAAAATATGCATACTGTTCATAAAATGTACATAAATGTAATTTGGACATTTAATCTATTGTTTTATTGAGGTAAGATTGTCATGTTTCGCTGCGACCTCTCAGACGACCAAATATTTTCTTTCAAAATAGGGCAAGGCAGTGTTAAGTGTCACCCCTATGTGGTTGTGACAGGTTTTAGAGGTAGGGTTCGGATATATATCAATTTTGGCTCAGCAGCAGACTCTGGAAAGAAAGATGATCTATCTAAAGTTAATGCAGCCGCTGCAGGAGAGGACGGTAACTTGAAGAGAGTTAATATAACATCACACTGATAAATACAATTCAGAAAAAATGATTAAAAAAAACAAATTATAATCTTATAATAAAATTCTGTGCTACCCTTTGATATCTCATTAACTTTGCATCTTGGCCCATTGAAGAATTCCTTTCAGTCTTTAAAAACACTTAAAAAAAAAAAAAAAAACCTTTTCCACTAGCCACTGATATGCTGTAAAAGCAGCAGGTGCTGTAGGCTTGTAAAAAGTAAAATTACAGACCAAAATCCGCTGCACTCGGGTGCTGATCTGATAGTGTTTGTGCAACACACAAATGCTGTGAATATAATATGATCATTACTGGTTAAGGTAAATTTTTATGATTATTATGACAACTATTATCTGATAGCTATTAATTACTATTATCAGTTGCCAATAACTAACCTGTTTTATGTTATAAAGTGTTGACTTTTCTAATGTGAATGTAACCTCTCAAATGTAACCATATTTTTACAACCAAATGACAAGTCACAATATTCTTTTTATTGATGATAGAAGTGCTTGATGCAGTAATCACATTGTAGAACAGCAAGACTAAATACAAATCATCAGTGCTTAGATCAAATATATCTAAAAATAAAAAAAGTTATATTTTATAACTTAGATTGTATCCTCTGTCTTATGTTGTATCATTTTTTTAAATAACAATTTTGAGATGACAAATTTAACAAGTGGTTTTGGACAATACAAACTAAAGTAATTATGTATTAATTTATCATAAGGTAGTCATCACTTATACAGATGCGTCATTAAGACTGCTGCTCCCAGTCAATAAGTATATGTAGATCCATCCAAATGTACCTGCAGAGTACTCCTATAAAGGTTCAAGACATATATCAACACATTTTATACATTCTCACTTTGACATGTTTTTTGCCATCACAAACATTCTCAGAGGTAAAACATCTTCTACCCATTCATGATCAGACTGTAACATCCTCTGCCATAAATTTGTTTCATCTCTCGTTGAATCCATCCAATCCACTTCTACTCCGTAACTCTTCCCTGCACAGAAAGGCAGAGAAATTATTTTCTGAATGTGAAAGTAATCATGGTAACTAATGTTAGAGTGAGAAAATGCTATATGCATGTCTTGTATGGACAAAAATAACATAAATGCAAACAACCCTCACGGTGAAGGGAGCATGACTGAATAGTCCATAACATCTAATCAGGACAAAAATATTTTTTAAAAATAGTGCAAATGTTATAATATGTTAATTTTTTTTCATTATCTTGAAAGTTTATCTTTCAGGAATTCTGGACCTAATCAATTGCTGAGACTTAATATCTATCAATTCTAAAGCCAAAGCTATGGTTTCTGACTGCAGAAAAAAACATCACTCAAATCTTCTCAGACCATTGTTAACCGACACAAATTGGAAACCGTGGAAATCCATCAGTACCTTGGTGTTTTTATTGACAAGATATTAAGTGCTGGTCTGAATATTGAGATGATATGCAAAAAAAGAGCAACAGAAATTATACATTCTATATCAAAATGTTCTTAATGTTAGCAGAGAGTTGACGGTGTTAATACACAGATACATCTCAGACTATGTACTGATATTCTCACATATTTCCTACCTTGGGAATTTCCAAAAACAGGAATCAACAATGTACTAAAATCACTGGTGCATCGCTGCTTTATGTCAGACATTTTTTTGTAGACATATAAGTCACAATTCTAGCCCTCTTATTTCTAACACTGAAAACTCTCCCTTTGTTCCCTGCAAAGCTTAGCACTTTCTATTATATCTGTTCTTTTTGTTGCAGATTTTTTGCTTTTATCAAATGAGACTTTTATTGCATTCTGTATTGCATATATAGTACCAGCACTTCTAATTTCTTCAATTTGCTAATTGTGTTCATGTTTTTTTTGCTCCTAAGGGCAATAAGTAAAAGTAAAGACCTGGATTGATCTGATTTAAACTTAATTGCATTAAACTGAAGTCAGATCAAATTGAATCACAAGCAGAAATTCTCAGAATTAAAATTGTATATCAAAAGCCTCCAGATTGCAGGTGTAACCATGTTGAAAATAGTAAAAGTGGAGTGGAATCTCACCTGTTCCCAGCCCAAGTCTTAGGCCGCCAATGTAGAGGCTTTTCAGTCGGTCATGATCCCACACTGTGATCTCCACACAAGCCTCTCTGAGGTCCTCTTTTCGGAAGCCGTCATACACCATGGTGTGGTTGAACATTGGGTTGGCTGTCCTCTTCACCACTCGCGTCTTCTGACGGCTTTTCCTGCTTGTATCAGGAAGTACCATGCTGGAGCAGAAGAAAAAGTTGAAATTTAACGTATTCATTCATTTACCCAAATCTTATAATAACCGGAAACATGAATAGTTCAAAACTAATAACTTTTTTCATTGTCAAATGATGTCCAGATTATTTTTTTAATTAACTGATCAATTGTTTGGTCTTTAAAAAAACAGTGAATAGTAAAAAAAAAAAAAAAAAAGATTCCCCTCAGTTTTCTGGAGTGCTAAAACGTTTTGCTAATAAAAGGACATAAAGGATTATTTGATTGTCAAAATAGTAATTTCTAGTAATAAATTTCCATCAATCTACTAATTCATTAATAAGCTAATTATCATATTGTCCTTTTTATCTTATTCAAGCAATTTTCATTTCCAAATGTCCGATTTCAAAAGTCTCTTCTACGTCATTTTTATCAAAAAGTCTAATAGGCCTTCTCTTTGGGCTGAATGACACTCACCTAACTTGCAGTGATCTGTTTTATTATAGGTGAATTTAAAAATGACACGCAAACTCTGTTAGTGTGAAAAGATAAAAAAAAAAGATAAAAATAAAATTTCATAATAATGAGTTGCATTTTAAAAATGTATTTGATTATTTCTTAATTTCATGGTTATAATTACATATATTGTCAGTATTTTTTTCATGATTATTCATTTCACAGGTTGATTTATTTATTTAATTTAACACTGTGGGTTTCCATAGCCAGTGACCTGACAGTCTGCAGGACATCCTACCTTTTCACAAATGGGTCGATAATCACTTCTCTAACTGAAGGGAGATTCTTGCAGTCTTTCACCCAAATCTGCACCTCACCAGTCTCCATCCTAGTTGCTCTCTTACCTGTTGATGCAGCCAGGGAAGTGATAATAAAAATTAAAATGAAAGGAAAGAAAATGATTGATAGAAACTGAAGAGTCATCAGCTCACCGTGGGATGTCTGTGGCAGGAATCTCAGGGCGACCCTCATCTGTCCTCTGCTGTCCATCAGATGTGAAGGAAACAGCACTGAGGTATGTGCCGACACCTGAAAAATTGAGTTGACGTGAGTAAATTTCCCAGTAAAATAACTTTATAATACACACAGACTACCTATGGAAATTAATGTCTTTACCCTGGCTTTCAATGCATATTCATTTATCTGTGTGTTGCTGAAGTCCCACTCTGACAAATCCAGCTCCACCTCCCCAAGGAAGCTGTTTTGCCCAAAAGATTCATTGTGCCACACTGAGATATTCAAATTCTGAGTCTTCAATACCTCCATTATGACTTTAAACTATGGTAGGAGAAGAAGGCAAAAAGGCAATTGTAAAATATTGGAATAGTTGTAAAAAAAAAAAAAATATATTTTCCAAATATGGAATTCTTACCCGGAGGATTTCATTATAGGTTGGGTTTAAAGTCTTCTTTTTTACTGTAGTTTTTCTCTTCCCCAATTTTGTCTTGTCAGGGAGAAGATAACATTTCACATACCTGTAAAAAACAGTGGTTATGTTCCTATTCTAGTGAATCACTATAAATGACAAACAGAAACAAGAGTTTCACAAATGTAATACACATTTCAGCCTCTTTTCTGACCTGCAAGTCCCCTTTTGCCAACCTTTATATCGCTGGATGACACAACATGTGAGCCTAATCATGGCTACACAGTGTAACATGCACTTACGGGTCAGAGCGGTTCTTCTTGGTGCGGGCCATGGCCAGTTCCCGGCAGTGCACCACAAAGATGTGAAATTCTCCTAGCTTCTGAATGTAGTTCACAGCAAACTGGATGCTTCCCTGGACTTCAATGTCACCAAAGTCTATAGTGTTATTGCTGCTGATGCTCCCACTGACCTACTCATTCATAATATGAAACAAAGAGAGAAAACACCATCCTCTCTGGTTTTAACTCACTGTGTATGTAACGGGAAAATGATTATATAAATTTGCTGGGGAAAACTTTTTATCACATTAGTAAATTTCATGGCAGCTATCAACAACTACAGTGACTATGTCAAATGTTACCTTGTATTATACACTCCTGTTCCAATACACTATCACTGACTAGATGACTGTTATAATTTAATCCTACATGAAACATTTTTTTGAAAATGAAAGGATAATTGTGATATTTTTTGTAATTCTTAAAGTCAATAAATCTCGTGTAAATACCAAAACCATCAAGTAGTAAACTCATTTCTGTTTGAGTAACATCTGCTAAAAACAGCTGTACCCAGCTACTGAGTTACTGACTCTTTTTTTTTAATTAAGATTTTGTCAATCAAAGATTGATGTCAGAACGAGGAAAAGTAAGAAAGTATTGAGGGATGAAGTTTTGTTTTTTTCATTGAATTTGATGATAATAAGAAAATACAGCACAGAATATCATCGGCCTCATCCTTTTTTCCAAACTGATATTTAACAAGTGCAGTAATCTAATCAAAACTTCGGTGCAACATGAAACTTTTCAAAATTAAGGTTAAGATTAAAAATTTTAGACAAATTAGGTTCAAAAGTAATGATGAGGTGAAACTTCAACTTTCAGCAGATGTGGCTCACAAGCCATATGCACTGTGTATTTTTATCTGAAACTTGTATTATCTAGAGAATCACATGAGGACATACTGATGACATGGAGACCATTCCCGAGGAGAGACTTATGTTAGACGTGGAGCTGCCTGTGTTTCTTCTCCAACCCAAGTAAGTCTTAAAAGTGCTGTCACTGTCTGTCTAATAATATCAGAGAAAACCAGAAAAAAATGAATGAAAGTTAAAAAAAAAAAAGTAAATCATTATTCAAAGAAAGGGAAAAATCACTTAAGTCACTTATGAGAGCAAACCAATCAATTAGCTCTTATGAGAGAAGTAAAGATGGTAGATATATCAGTTCATTACCTGTAATGAAGATGTTTAACAATAAATATATACTTGCTGTGAGCTAAGTGTACTACAGTCAGTAAAGAGTTATTTACCTCATCCTGCTGAAGAACGGGCACTGACACACTGCTTTTTATCTGCTTTGAGTTCGAGAGAGTAGAGGCTGATGTTGGAAGTGAAGAAACTGGAAGAAAGATATTAATTTGAATCGTTCACAATGACCATAAAGTATGATGAGTATTTCTCAGTTTTAAAAGGATTCTGATAGCATTTTAAATAATATCCCTGCCTCTGTATGAACTGATAAATTTGTATATAAAGAGAGGATTATGTTATTACCATCATCTACACTTAAACGTATTTGTTCTCTTTGGTTAGTTTTGGTTCTCTCTTCTCCTAAGAGGAATAGGGCAATGAAACAATATTATTTACATACCACTCACATACAAAATCATATCATGTAACAATATTAAGAGTTGTGACAATACAATAAAGCTTTATAACCATCATCTCTCCCATATTGTAGAATGTGAGATTTATATATGTTTTTTGATCATATAGCAGGTCTAAGTGCTATATGAATACTGGGAAAGTATAAAAATGCTCAAGCCATGGAGAAATGCACACAGCATCAATTCAGAAACTATGCCTTTGAACGAACCTTTAGGACTTCCATAAGGTTGTGATGTAACAACTATATAGTTACTGTCCTCAGCTATGCCCTCAGCAGGGTCCCATAGGACCAACCATCCATTTTTTTTCTCTAAACTTTATTAACATCCCAAAACCAAGAGGTCATTATATTTAGATTTCTTCTGAGCTCGTAAACTACTACAAGACAGAAAAAAGACAGAAAAATGTCAAGGAAGTGCGGCAAAGTTGTTGGATGTCAAGAAGCCATTATGTCATTGCACAGCCTTCCCAAGGATGGTAGTACTGAAGACCAGTGGTTAATTTTTTTTTTTTTTCTGAAACATCTGAGCATTTCAGTCAGACTTTGGATGTCTGTTCTGCTCATTTCAGTGCTGCCTGCTTAAAGTTTTCCTCAGTGGAGAGGAAATTTTATCAAGCCTCAGTGGGCCACAATCTGTTACCTGTGGATGGCCTGGCCATGTTTCTCTCAGAGAACAGTCAGCCAGTTGGAACAGAGGCAGAGAAACTGACACAAAATAATATGTTCTCTGTAGAGCTCCAGAGAGAAATGTGACAGAGGAAATGAAAAACTATATAGAGATGGTTTTTGGTAATTAAAGCCACAAATATATCTTATTATGATATCTTATGGATATCAAAACTTAAAACAAAACAATGGGAATGTGTTATATGTGTGTTGTTACTTGTTTGTGAGGTGAAGTTTTCGAGACTTTTGGATGAAGACATGCTCCTTGAAGGTAATTGTTTCAGAGCTGACATGATAGGACTAGAACTCTCATCATAACCTGCCACAAATAAAACACAATCAACTCTGGAAATTAGACATAGCACAGATGGTACACAGTTTCGGATTCACTTAGCAATCGTTTAAAACAACAAAGCTTTTGTTTGGAACTGCTGGTTTGTTTTTAATTAAACAATTTAAACAAATATATGTGCTTGATTTAGTAAATCAATTTAGAAAAAAAGATGCTATCACTATGGTAAATAACTATAATAATATTTTTAAATGGTGATTAGCTGCTTCTGAAAAACCAAAACAGTTAAGGGACAGCTAAAATTTTAATAGACAGACACACTAAAGAAGAAATACAAAAGAAAAATTGAGGTAAGTGAGTAGAGCAGATTTTACAAATGCACATAGATTTTAAAACTGAGATATTTATAAGGGTATATATACTACCTCTCAGTAAAATCAGACTCATTGTAATATTAATGTGCTTACTTGATGTGATTTGTTTTAAAAAAAAAACCACAAATGTTGTTTTCATTTCTCAATCATTATCTTATAGAAATATGAATGGAGCGAGAATCCAAAGCTCACTGCCTGAACTTGCCCAAGACATGAACCAGGCCCTGGTTGTTGTGTCTTGACTGGAGGTTCCATCTTTCTTTTCCACAATCCAAGAACAGATTCTAGGATGATTGCTCTCAGTGGGACTATCACTTTGGTCTCCCACAATTTTTCTGAAGGCACATGGTCCATATATCACATCATTCTCTTCAGCAACACATTTCTCATGGTGAAAAGGAGGGAAATAGGCATTCTCCTGTGGCCCAAGGTAGTGCTGACAATCCTGAGAGATGAAAGATCTGCCAAGACATTTAAAGGTCCCGAGTTTCTTCTCTGAAGCGTTTATTGATTGTGGTGAAGTAGAGCGTGAATTATTTGGTTGTGTATTTAAATGACCAAAGTATGCCTCTCTTTCCTCTAGATGTAAATGTAGAAGACATGATGTGATGTCTGTGCTAGGTTTACTATCTGCCAGAGCTGTTTGTTTTGCTGCATGTGAGGGACTTTTTCTCTGTCTTGCCACTGGTGTCAGCTGCCCTTGTTGCTCTTCAACTTCCTTAGTTTCAGGTTTGATGTCTATTGGAAAGGTTTTCAAGAGAGAACCCTCCAGCCTGGATCTCTTAGGACTGAAGGATTCTTTAGGTAGGACTCTTGGGTGGCAGGTCTTAGATGGACTTCTCCTGACTTCTTCATCCTGGTCTTTTGATCTTTGCCTTTGGGATTTACTAGGACTGAAGGGCCTTTCTTTGACTTCGTATTGTTGACAAGTTGACTGTGCATCCCCAGTACCACTAGAACTCCTCAGCTGTGACCCGTCTGGACTCTGACTGACAAAACATTTGTCTGTCAATTTCAATGATTTAGAGACAACATTGGGCTTGGTTTTGTATGGAGAAGTTTGTGCCTCTCCCTTAGACTTCTCTCTCTTATCTAAGGATGTTCTAAGATAAGACTGAGGGGAGACCACTTTATTAATGAGAAGTGAGCTGCGTGGGGCTTCCTTAACTCTTGCAGGAATTATCTTGGGACCTGTATGTTCTATCTCCAAGAAATGATCAGTGATTCCGGTTGGCTTGTCCTCTTGAGGACCAGAAATGGTATGTCTCAGAAGAGACTCTTGGGCATTAAAAGTTACAGATGAAGGTACAGGAGTGACATTGTTTTTCTGTGACTTAGAAATCTGTGACTCTGTTAGTGAACCTGTTAAAGAGTCATCTGTCTCTTCATAGATGAGGACTGGATTAGCTCTATATGTGCCATCTCCTTTTGATAAATCTACAAAGAGGCTAAATTCAGTCTGTGGTGAAGAAATCTCTGCTTGGGACCTGCCAGTGGTATCCTCAAATGTCATTTCCCTACGAACTGAGAGATTGTTCATCCTTTCCATATATGTCTGAGGGCCATGTGAAACTTCTACTCCTGTTTTGGGGATGTCCTCTTGTCTTGCCTCTTCTCTGATAAAATCTATTTTGGGACCAGTTTTTTTCTTCTCCCAGAAAGCTTTCAGATTTGATAGTCTCTCTGGAAACTCCACAGCTCTGCCTTCTGTTGCATCCTGCTGACAGTCTGCATCCATTGTGGTCACAGTTTCTTTGAATGTAGTGTTTTCCAGTGCCGTAAGTGTCCTGAACTCTCTCATCTCAGAGAATTTAGTTTCATTTTTGACACTTGCATGTTTGCCCACAGTCATGTCTACAGTACCTAGAGGGAGATTCTGGGACTTGCCTGGTTCTTCCTGCTGTATCTTCACCTCTTTTTCCTGCAGACTGTGCAGTTCAGCACTCCTCTCTTCCTCTCTTGTAAAAATTCCAAGCAGTCTTTGTCTAGGCTGTGGTGAAACAGCTTGAAATGAACACTTTGAGCTTCCACTAGTTAATGGTCTGGTAACCTTAACAGAAATGCCAGAGCTTTGTTCAGGTAGCTTTTGTTGACAAATGTTGTGTCTGGTTAGTCCATCTGTGGCCCCAGCCTGAGAGTGATGGTCTTCTTTTGTCTCTGTCTCCAGGTAAAGAGGATCTGACTTCTGCTCGGAGGAAAGAAGGCTTGACACTGCAGGGCTTAGGAGCTCTGAGTTACATTTCTCAGAGACATCTGCAAAGAAAGTAACCAATTTTTGGATTACTAATGTAAATTATATTTGCTTAACACTGCACAGTATAATAAAGTTAACTGTGTAAGATTTTTCTTGGTGTATTACTGTCAAATGAAGTGTGGCAATCAGTTTTGTAACTATATGCTATATGCCAAATGTTATTTCTGAGAGCATTTTAAAGACCACAGACACACACACAGACACACACACACACACGTACACGCCCCTTACTCTAACCTCATTCGTTACAACTGAATGCCTAACCCTATTCCTAAAACTAAGTCTTAACCGTCAAATAGCCAGTCAGACTTGTGGGGGGGGTATTTTTTTTCCCCCCATAGGGGTTCTGTATAGTGGGTTTCAAACCCCCACAAATATAGTAAAACAAACACATACACACACAAACAAACACACACCGAAGAGCAGAAACAGAGAGCATCAATTTTCTTTTTTTTCTGTAAACACCTATGCAATCATACTCATTTGAAATATATGCTACAAAACACAAAAGTTCTACAAATAGTAGTGTTAAGAATATGTATTCCCTTCTGCACTCAATGCACACTTAATTAATCTACTAGAATTTACATTATAATACTTATATATAATAACCCTTGATTGCAAATTGTGGAGCAAATACAATTAGCAGATTGTTATGGCTATGCTTAGCCCCACTCCTATCCTCACACTTCATCTTACAGTAATACAATGAACCAATGAAAAAGTCCAACACCTGGCATTGGCCATGTGTGGACAAACACTGACATGAATCAAAGTCTTCGGAATTTTGTGACAGATAACCCAGAATAAGTAAGCAATGTGCAGCAAAACCCAATAATAAAAGCAAAACTTTCTTGCAGTCTTATCCACCAGTCTCTATAAGCAGTCATACATACATGCACATATTTGACTGTATAAAAAAACATCCATCTCAGAGGGAGTGTTGGAGGTGATGTCTAACAAACTGTGCTCTCCAATTTCCTTCTCGTCCTACCACTTCACTCTGCTCTATCTGACAGTGGAGTTGACCCTCAACTAGTTCCCATCTATCCAAGTCTTAGTGGGAAAATTCAGACTAACTGAATTCTCCAGGTATAGGTGAGAGAAAAGAGAGTCTGTGGACCTAAAAGTAGAAAATTGCTTGAGGATGTCCCATGGAGAATGTCTGTCTACCTCCTCATCCATTTACCTCAACAAAACAGTCCTGAGCACTGGACTGACTGCTCTGTTTTCAGGCATTGGCATGGGACCTTATACACCATATACATGACTTGGCTATTGGGGTCTTTTCTAAAGTTAATAGCAATACAAGCTGAGCTTTCAGATGATCATAAAGGCTCTGAAAAAAACAAAAACAAATGAACACCATTTTGTTCAACAATGAACCTGCTATGCCTTTTGTCATAAATGTAACTCAAGAGGTATGTTTTTTTTCTTTTTTTTCAGCAGACACCTTATCAGTGATGTCATTCAGCTACTCCAGTAGTTACCAATCAAACACTCTTGTCTAGGGAGTTTAACTTCCTACACTATTACTTTTAATTTCAGTCTTTCATCAGTGATGGAGTCTAGTCTAGTTGGAGCTTGTCATGTTTTAGATGGCAATTAGTTATTTGTTGCTCCACCAGAGAGACATTTTCCCCTTTGATAGCTGACATGGCTGAATTTCAATAACTGTTTTTTGTATTATTTTCCTCTCCCATTAATCATCTGATGTCTCCTTAGATTTATCTTGTGACCCTTTAAAGGAACCACCACATTAAAATATTTAACTATATATGATGTATGTAAAATTAACTCCACCTAGAGAAGCTAAAACAGAAAAATACCGCCAACTCATTGTTTTCCTCTTATCATATGATTTCACCCACAAAACATTGTTTTCCTGGCTAATGTGAAATATTTCCAGCAGCCACAAGTCATGCAGTACAGATTAAGGGTTTGGAATGTATTTCTGTGTAATCCTCTGGCTAGTCTTGCACCCTTATGCATTCAGACTTCCCTTTAATTTGAAAACCCCTGAGAAAACCTGTGGTCCAAGATCATTGGCTCATTTTGCCATATTTCTACCCCTTTTCCTGTACTACTTTGTGAAAAGGCCTTTTTCTGAAATTGCAAAAAAACAAGATGGTATGAAATCAAATCATAAAAATTGGTAATGACAAGCCAGTTTTCAACTCCAATGCAACCACTGCCCATGCAAACATGCTGTCCACAGCAAAGATTGAAACAACTGAAGCATAAAGAACCCATACACCTGGATGTTTAACAGATTGCTTGAGCCAGACTTACATTGGTTTGTAATATAATGGCTTTCACGATTTTTCCATCAAGAAGCCACTCAATTCAAAACATAGCACATGACATATCATTAGATCACATGGAAAAAGTAATCCACTTATTCTCAGAATACATATTTGAAATAACACAAGCTGTGGTTTATATAAAAAACTCACCCTCATTCAGTTTCTGGGATTGATCCACTGCTCCATCCAATAACTGACTGTTCATTTCTTTAAAAGTGTGACTTGCATTGAGCTCTCTGTTGAAAGGGTTTTTTCTCTGCTTCAACAAAAGAGAAAGATTGGTACAAATAGTATACAACAAAATGGACGCCCCTGGTCACAACACTTAAATGTTAAATATTTCAAAACTGTGGTAACTTACTAGAATTGTTTTACT
Source organism: Istiophorus platypterus (assembly GCA_016859345.1). Taxonomy (NCBI): domain Eukaryota; kingdom Metazoa; phylum Chordata; class Actinopteri; order Istiophoriformes; family Istiophoridae; genus Istiophorus; species Istiophorus platypterus. The sequence continues at coordinate 843,723 of CM029129.1, read as the reverse complement.
TTTTAAGTTCAAATGCAGGGTATTTGATCTTAAGTATGATTAAACCCAAACAGACTACATTGAAAATACAGTTACCCAAAGTACAACCCCAATGCAACAAGAGTGAGTGCCCCTGTGATCCCTGCAAGAAAAGTCATTTTGACTTTGATTACTGCAACAAATTTGATTCCATCTGTGATTTCCAGTTTAGGCGAATTGCATGATTTTGGCCTGGGTTGTGTCTAATGCAACATGGCTCCACATGGTAACAAACTGCCAGAACAATTAAAGAACCACATTGGAGGACTTCATGAAAATGACAAAGACCCTTTGTATGCTACTGAACATAAGCTGGAACACAGTTACAGCATGGGTTAAGAAGTATAGAAAGAGCTATACTACCAATAACAGAAGGCACAGTGGCCATCCTTGAAAAATGCAAAATTCAATATTTCCACAACTTTGCACTAGTCAGACAGGAGGTGAAGTTTAGGTGAAGGAGACTGCATGAGTACAAGTGCTCATTCCAAACTCATGGCATAAGGACACTTCTACAGAGCTCTATTTGTGTCACCTTTTAACACACTGGGTACCACTTTAGTGTCATTTTTCAACATGCAGGGTACACTACAGCATTATTACACACCTATGGAAGTTTAAAGCAGAAGATAAAGTTACAAAACCCCTCCAGTAAAGAGCAGCTGAAAAGAATTATCTGTGAAGAATGCTATAAACATCTCTCCACAGATTTGTGCAAGACTAGTATCACTGATGGCCAGGAGGATTGAACTGCTCATAAAATATAAAGGTGGGGACACAAAAATTAAAAAAATAAGAGAATGGAATAGAATAGAATGGAATGGAAAAACTAAAGGGTGAAGGGTGAGCAGACTTTTGTTGCATTTGGTTCTGTAATTAGAGCTTTCATTATAATTTATCATTAATAGTTATTTGAACATTTCTATTCCAAGAATTAATTGGGCTTCATTCTTCTTGAGCTTTTGCCAAAAACCCATTAAGTTGTATTCAGTAAACAAGTGTTTCATTACTTAACATTTAGTGACACTAGCCAGGGACGTACTCACTTTTGTTGTATACTGTTGACACCTGCAAAATAGTGAAGTATAAACTCACATTCAACTTATGTTATTTTGTTTCTCTGGACAGGATCCTACCTTTGTGGGTGACTGCAAAACTGATTTAGGTGTTTCTTGTGGTGTTTCATAAAGGTTCTTGTTTTGATACCTATTAAAATAAACAAAGATTACATTCTGTGTTGAAAATTTCATAAATTGGGAGTGCAACTCCCAACTTTTCAAAAAAAAAAAAGGTGTGGGGTCATTAAAGTACGTTACACTATATCTCCAATAAAACAGACATGTAAGTGGTTGGTGAAAGAATAATATCATTACCAAACAATGTCTGTTCTCCTGTTCTTGTCACTGTGTAATATGCAACAAAATGCCTCATTTCATGTGTTATGGGATTAATAATTGCATTTGCTTTAACGAACAAGCAAGCAATTCCTCACAAATAAAGGCAGTGCAGAGTGTTTATATTTATAAGTGTGATCACTCCTCAGAAGCAGTGGGAACATGAACATGTGAGACCTGACCTTGTAAGAAGATTATTGAGAACTATAGGGCTAAGTACTAAGTATCCATGTACCGTGTGCACAACTCTACTAACTTTCAGTGGCACTCGAATAATCTGAAGGTTGCAGCATGTGATGGTGCTGAAAACAGACAACACAGATCATATGTTACGTTTGTACTACATGGATTTACTGTTTTCTAAATGTGTATGGGGTTTGAAATTTTGAGAATTCACACCTTGGGGATTATTTAAAATTGCAGGATTTGAGATTTTTCTTTAAATATATACCTGTTTAACTTGTACCAAAATTAAGTTTTTGCATTTTAACAATTGATGAAGTGCCACAACAGAGGGCGGTATATGAAGACAAAACACCATTCCATTTAAATTCAATTTGTTAATTCACTCTTCAATTCAAGGATAAGTCTGGTGATATTCTATATGAATAAATCTTATTAACAAGTATTGTGTGTATCCAAAGTCAAATATATCTGAGACAGAGCTCCATCAATGACCCACACTGCCAGTCGTACATTCACTGTCCAGAGATACTCACTAGAGCCACAATTGTGCATAAATATGCAGTTGAAAATAATTCCCTACAAACTAAATATTTATGAGATTTATGTCTGGGTTTAGTTTTTTCATGGGATTTGTAGAAACTTAGAAAAATACAGAGTACCTGTCTTATCCTATAACATCTCGTGATTGGAAAATTATGCTAACTTTTTTAGAAATTTGCTAGGTGAAGCCAAACATGCCATGTAAAACTACAGTATGAAAAATAATTATACTGCTTTAACCTGTAGCTGAAACAAGCTGTAAAAACACCACTATCAAACTTATTAGCAAACTTATTAGCTCTGGTGCTGGTCTCCATCAGAGAAAAACATGTATCTCTGCCGTTGATAATTGCTCCACTATGTTAAACAACAAGTCTCCAACTGTGACTGTCTTCTGTTTGCTGTTGAGCAGGTAGTGGACAGTTGTTTAATTTGAGCTTTTTTTTACTGAAAAACCTTGCCTGCCTCTGAAAATACTGCTCAAGAGAGTGGTTAGACTGAATGAAAACTAAAGTTGTGGGCCAGAAAATCAAAACTATAAGCTGGAAGATGATCAAAAAAAAGGTCCATAGGACAGATTTACAGCCTCGTAATAAATGTAATACATGGGTGAATTCTACTTGCTTTGGTTTTCTGTACTCACCTTTCATTGCAGAGTTGCAACTGAGGCTCTTGAAGGAGTCCACAGAGAACAGGTGGGACAAACACCTCTTTATTTTCACTGATGACAAAACTGGACTTCTCAGGCAAAATCCGAGAGAGCTCCACTACAGCAAACGAGACAAAGCTATTGTTAAAGAAAGTTCCTCATTCTTTTCCATAGAATAACCTAATAATTACCTTATATAATAATGTAAAAACAAACAGAGTATAAGTGCATATCTCACCATCCAGCTGCTCGCTAAAAGCTCTTACAAAGGCGATCCACCAAAAAGATTTTAAGCTGATTTTTACTAAAGTATTTCACTAAAGTATATTTTTTAATCTATGGTTGAAATAGGTCCCCATTTACTGTACTGTTACTCTAATATTTTATGGTGCACCAGCACAAGTCAGACAAATCCAAGCATTTTTTTCTTTTTGCTAAATCCAAAAATAGTGCTTATTTTCACAAAGTATATGTGTATTTGCTGAGCCCCATTCACTTGAAACTATCTCAATAGCAAGGAAGACTAACATTAACACTGGTTTCATATCCATCACAAATCCTCCGACAGTCCCACACGGTTGTATTAAATTTATTGAAATAATGTATACTGATAAACATTTAGATCTGGCAAGAGAAGAAGTTTAAACCAGTTTAGACAGCTGATATGAAGTTTTTTCAGGGAAAAAAATGGAGTTTGAACTCTGCCCTGGGTCAGCAGATGTATCAGCTGAGTTTCTATCCTGTCAAAAGCAAGCTAAGTTAAGTTTGAGGTTTTGTATTGGCTAAATAAGACTATGCTTCGATAAAGCTATAAAATTCATTACACACCATAAAACAAAACTACTGGATAAATGAAAAATGACAACTTTGAAATCCTTAGGACCTTATGATTTGAAAGGCCACATTGTTAGATAAATAAAAAGGATATACTCTGGTGAGTATATAAGTGTTCTATCACATAATGACAACCATTTTAGGGAATGGTTTCTGGTTTTACCTTTTTTTATGCAATTCAGATCACGGAGGGAAAGATTTCTCTCATTTCACACACGGAGGACTTGCATTTTAAGGCATTGTGCTCATTTTACAATGTTTATGTGAGAGAGAAGCAATGCAGCATGTAGCAGACTCACATATAGTTAGTGGTTTATGTGAGTGTCTCATGGAGGCCCTGATTATATCAGAGCCATGGACGCGATCCTGATGACGAAGCTGCTTTGTCTCGTAGAACCATTCTCCAGTCAGGTACTTCAGCTGGCCCTTGTCACTAACAGTCTTTTGTAGGTTCCTGGGTGGAGACATGTCAGTGGGAAATGTATAGTTATTACAGCACTATTCAGTGCAAGATTCATATCAAAATTTTTGGTACAAGAAAAATTGCCCAGAGCTGTTAAACATGACACAACTGACACAGGGAACTCACTGGACGCGCTGCTCCTCAGCCTTCTTCAACTCAGCATCTCTTTTTAACACAGTCAGGATGGTTTCCTGCTCCTCCTCTGTCAGGAAACTCAGGTCAATCATGGTGACTGCTGCCATGCACAGCTGATGTTTTCCACTGCTTTGAGTTTGTGTCTAGCAGCTGAACATGATCTGATCCTTTGGTTCTTCTTGAAGCTTCCAAAGACCTTGCTCTGTTCATTCAAGTCAAGTCTGTGTCAGTGGATCACATAAACTGGGAGGTCTCTGATGATATAAATTGATAATTTTTAGGCAGTGATTCAGGCCCTCCTTATTTATTCTTCTGGAACTGTGCTGGTTTTGAATATGTTTTGCTTCAGCTTGGTTTTGTTTTCTGCAGCCATGTTTGACTCTTTCTAGACCAGATTGAGCCTGAGAGAAATGAGCCCCAATTGAGGGGGATTTCTATTATTTGATATCCAAAGAAGAAAGTTTATTTCTCTAGCATTCCTCAGCAGAAGAAGTGATTAGATGATTGATAAATTAACAGCGGCTAATCAATAACAAATTTGGCAGCAACAATTTCAAGATCCAAGTCATAGTCTTCAGAGAATTAAAAAATTAGAAAAACTGAACTTTTTACTGCTTTCTGACATTATATGGACCACATGATTGAAAGGTAAAATAATCAGTGGATTGATTAGTAATGAAAATAAACATTTGTTGCAACCATTGGTGGTTGCAGTTTAACAAGCTTCATGCCTTATATAAAACTTGGCCATAATTTATACCCAGGTCAACATTAGATCATGATATCAATTAATTTTCAATATAAAAAATTCAACCAAAACTCTTTTCAATCTTTTTTTCTATGCAAGGAGTACACAATAAAAATATGTATAGGTGTATCCTCTTAAGAGTTTGGAGTGACATGTTATGGCCTGATAGTCTAGTCACCACAACAGCTTGATAAAATATGAACACTCCTTTGCCTTGACATGTAATGCTCATACGCTATTGACTATCCTCACAAGAAAGATTCCTTTCTTTCTCACTCCCTCCTCCCACTGACTAACAGTCTTTCATGCCTCTGTCTGACGCCAAAGAGAGGAGGGACACTGTGGATATACATCAGCTGTGGGAACAGTAGTCAACCCATGACTAATGTCATTTCATTACAGTAGTAATGATGATATGGTAGATATAGAGTAAAAATTGCTTATACAGTAGATAGTAATGATGATATACTGTATATGAGATAACAACTTCAGTTTGGTTTTTCTTTTGTTTTTGTTTTTTTAATCCCACCAGAGCTACTGCTTTTCTTTAAGAGAGGAAAGATGAGGAATGAGTAATGCCTGCAAGTTCCAACAATGTCCATGTGCACCCACATCAGAGAATTTGTTAGAGACTTCATTTAATTGGTCCAAGGTGTATAGTCCAACTATTATATTGGTTAGCTGATTTTACCAGCCAATGTTGGCCTATAACTGACACTATACACTGGTATCAGTGTATAGGATAACTGATATGTGCCGCTATGAAAACTCTTTTTGATGGAATGTAATGCAGAAAAAGATGTTTGGGGTAATTTAGAATTACTGAAAATACATATACATATTAATCTCAATTTAGCTACTAGTTAATTTCCATCACTTGGCAGCTAAACAGAAATGATAAAACACAGAGCAAAATCCATCATCTCCACTAGATATGGACCAACAACTTACCAACCTACCCAGTATCGGCAGGCTAGTCTAGTTTCATGTTGGAAATATGCTTTACTGTTTTAAAATCAACACAATCATATTTGCTAAATGTAGAAAGAAAGAAAAAAGTAATGTCATCCATCTGCTAGGAAAAAAAATGGTAGTTATGTTATATGTTATAATTTGTTTTAGAAAGAGTTATGGTTGCACTTTGGTGTGCTCCCATTGTTCATTCTTTTTCCAAGTCAGGAAAATTGTAATTGCCACTTATTGCCATTTAATAGACTGCATTACAACTGAGCTGTAAGAAGCCCTGAGTGATATTCATGTGGCAAAGAGTACTTCCTTATGTTGTACATCCCCTTTCTCTAAAAGGGGTAAATCCAGCTGAAGGACAGAAGACTTATTCCCTTGATGTGGTAGCTGTGACTTGACTTTTTTCCTCATCACTGTCAGATTTCCTGAGAGAACCTGAATATTTAACAAGCTACATTATTCTATTTTACAGATAAATCTGCTGTAAAAGATCACCTTTAAGTGACTAATGATATGAATGAACTAACTCTTGAACAAACTTCTCCCTGGTATGTCTATTTAGAAAAAAACCCTTCGAGCAAATAAATATCTGTCTCTGTAGTATAAGATTTCAGATATTCAGAGCTGGAGTGCTGATACCAATCCTTGCTTACTGTCATTGGCACTAAATGAACCCTAAGTTGAAATAAAGCATTTCAAAGTGACAATGAGCTAAAAAATGGAGACAACAAACTTACTTATTAGTAAAACACTACAAAAACTAAATCACTCAAGCCAGTTCATGTCCAAGAGCTTCGGCAGCTCTGTAGTCTTTGGTAGTTGATAGTATAATTGTTATTTGTTTATGCAGTTTGTATGTATGAAAATGCATGAAATTAATGTTTATAATTATAAAAAATAATAAATAGAAATCTTCATCTGGGTAAGAACACATGACATACAGGTAGACATCTAGTTAATATTAATCCACTACAGACTTTTAGAAGTTTACTACAGCCGAAAAACACTCCAAAGCTAATGTCATCATATAAAGAGAGGGCAACAGTTCATATCACATTCAGTCGATATGACTTCAATATATTACTGTTTGCATATTCACTAACTACAAGATTCAAAATGTCAAATGTCATGTTTCTGTCAAAACAAACCACTGCAGCCCTGGCTTGCTGGGGGTCTGAGTTAAAATGGATTAAAATGGATGACATGGTTTTGAATTTCATTATTAGCTGCGAGGCAACCATATCTGTTCTTCTACAAAAAATACAAAAATGAGGAAATTAAAACAGGCAGTTATAGAGGGCTATTTCAACTGTTTACAGAAGAACATTCCAAAAAAAATGTTTTAACTATAATAAACTGAGTCATTTATACTAGCTTTTGATTTGCTGTGGTTCCAACTGACAGTAACAGAGTATTACAATGATCATCACTGCTCATTTGAATCACAGAAATGTTTCTCCCTTTACCATAATTTTCATTAAGTCTTGATCCAAAATTGCACTGATATTCAGCTTTTCAAGCCTAACAGTGTAAGAACAACGTTGTGACAACAAACAGAGGAAAGTGAGGTATATCACTTACCGAAAAGACGATATTTTTTGAATGTGAAGTCAGAGACCAGTTAACTCACCTCCTGCTGTTGTGCCTTGCAGTTACAACTGCATTCCAGCATGATCCTCGGCTGCTGCAGGAGGGAGGAGCTGCAAATACACAACACCGTGGGGCAGCAGAGAGCAGCTGGAGGCTCTGCCTCCAGGTTACACACCTGTATGCACAGCTCTTCGGGATTTTCACAGGCTCTTATACTGAAAACAGTGTGTAAAACCGGCAAACAGTCCCATATGGTGTAACTTATAAATACTCCTTGGTCTGTCTGTCACCTTTAGAAATGTTTAATACATTGTTCTACACTGTTATAATTAAACCTTTTCTGTAAAGGCTTGAGTCTCTTTGAGCTACTTTCTGCATTCCAGTGCCTGTTCTGTGAATTAATAGGCTTTTTGGATAGCATTAAACCATTACCTGCATTATTGAATATTCCATTTGATGGATAACCATGACAAAACATAGGAAAGTGTTTGGACAGAAAAAGTTCATCAATCAATCAATCAATCAATCAATCAATCAATCAATCAATCAATCAGTAAATAGTTCAATTAACAGATAAAATAATAAATACATTACAAAGACACTGGGATTAATAAACAAATAGATAACTAGTCTCTGGATTCTACTAGAGGGATGAACATCATTCTTCCAAGAGATATTCCCTCATTTAGTGTTTGAATGATGATGGCAGGTGGTGCTGTCTCACTAATAGGTCCAAAATCTCCCACTGGTTTTCAATATGGCTAAGATCTGGTGACTGCCAAGGCCATAGCATCAATTTCACATCATTTTCACACTTATCAAACCATTCAGTGATCCTCATGCCCTATGGATGGGGGCATTGTCGTGTGTGTTATGTGTGTGTCATATGGTAGGACCACATTTTTCAGGATAGAGATGTTTCATCACAGGATAAAGGAGATCACCCAAACCTTCCAGCAAAGTGGCCCCCACAGCAGAACAGGGCCACCAGATCCTCTCACTTTAGGGCTGCAGCTTCAGGCCTGTGCCATTCTCGGTATATGCCACACAGGCACTCACCCACTTATCAAGAAAACAGTGAAGGATGACTCATCTCGCCATATCAATTATATCTTCATCTCTGTAGAGATGTATTGTTTGCTCCAATAAACTCTAAAATTTTAATTAATCTTTATAATAAGAGTTTGTCTTTTTAATCATACAATAGTATTCCCCTCTAATAGTCGACAGGCTGTCCTTGCTGACACAGTCTGATCCCTCCCTGGATTGACATTCTCAGTCACCTGAGGAGGAGTTGCTCTTCTGTTTTTCCCTACATATTGCACTTAATGCATCACAGTCATCAAATGTGCACTGTCAACGATATTTTCTGACTCTGTTTACTTAATGTCTTTCCCATAGATGTAAATGCAGATGTTACCTTAGCCACTGTTACTTTAGTCACTGTTACTATTTAAACTCTAGCCATTGAACAGTCTTGAGCACTGATGCTCCTGCAATCTGTGCCACAACAATGAACCCTTCTTAAGTCCCTTTGATCTTTTCCCCCTACCATCTTGACACAAAATCAGAATCTACTGAGACTGTTGATCATTTCTATATGATGAAGATCATGATGGGATAATAACTGTTTAATTATACCATGAAGTGAACCCTTTTTAATGTCATGGCTGATGTGTGTAAAAACACTAGTGTTTTTCCATCAGCTTTGCCTTCAGAGCACAAGGGGGCAGAAGAGCTCCATCTTTTTACTAATACACATTAGCTGACAATACAACTCAATTTCTGAAACTCTGATCTATTGATTGATTGATTGTTGATCATGTAATAAAAATTTCCAAAATTTAACATTCATCTGTCTTTTACATCACATTAGACAAAGATCCCTTGTAGCTTATCTACCTGGAAAAAGCTGAAACACTTTTAAAAAGTTTTCAAGATATTTCACTGATACTACAGGAAGTACATTACCAGATATTTCAAAGAGGCACTTCTCTGTGTTTACTTATCAGTTAAAATGTATTAAGAAAGCAATGTCATTTCTCAATATCATTTCACAATTGACTGTCTTGCAAGTTCCCTATTTGATGTTGATCCACCATTATAGACTCTCATAGGAACTGCACCTGGTCCCATCTTTGTTTGACAGATGCGACTATTTACGCATTAGTTCATCTAGCATCAAACTGCGTCTTGATGAAGTCAAATCTAAGGCTACAACATGATGATGTACATTCTGCCTTCAGGCACAGAAAGGGTTCGTTTTTGTCATGGACACCAAAGCAAACCTCCGCCACCAACATTATCGGGGGTGACTGTCCATGTCATTTCCACAGTGGGTCACAGTGACAGGAATGGATGGCTACACCTCTGCACCTCAGCACCTTTGGGAACTGCTTGACAGAGAGAGAAAGAAGAGCCAAAACACTTTCTGCTCAACAAGTTCAGAGAAAAGAGATTTTCTTCCCAACTTCAAAAATTCAAGTTTCTTACTAACATTTTTCACAATGCATGTTATTGAAAGTGCCTCTCAATATATTTAGACTGCTAAACACCAACTGAAATATTTGCATTCTTTTGTTGGAATGAAAATTCTTTTAAATACTCAATTCACAATTCAAATAAGTTTTCAGTGTCCCTAAAAACCTTTATCTAAAGGAAACATTTCAAAGCTGTTTTAACCAGCACTGAGGTGCTGTTTTTCTCATCCTCTCCTCTTTCTTGGAAGGGGAGGAATAGTCAAATAAGGTTACTATCGGCAGACCACTGTGAAAAGGAAGTCTTTAGTTCAACAGTAAGGCTTTTATTAACTTGCCAATTAATTCTATCATAGAAGTCAGTGTTTCACACAAACACACACTTGCGTCTTTCTACTGCTGAATCCAAACTAAGGGGAAGTGGCAGCACAACAAAGATTCTTCTTATTGCTTGTGGAGATGGTTTGCCAGGCAGGATGTACCTTTTATAACAAGGTCCTTCTGTTTGTGTGTGTATGTGTGTGTGTATGTGTGTGTGAGAGTGTATTGCAGATGGACAAGTTACTGCACCTGTGGGTTCAGTGGCAGAAGCCTCCAGAATGATGAAGGGTGGGAGTCTGGCATCCCTAAAGGGCTACAACTCCTCACCACTTGGATCAACAATCAGTTTAAAATTTTTTTTACCTCCAGTACTGTTTAACATTGCCATTAAACTTAACAAATTTTACACATAAAGGCTAGTTTACTTACATAGGTAGAACTTCCTGAATACTTCAATGAAAACTGTTTTCATTGAAAACAGTTATATATATATATATATATATATATATATATATATATATATATATATATATATATATATATATATATGCTGTGGTTTTGAAGGAGCTTTGTCCAGTCAATAAAAAAAAAAAAAAAAGATATCTGATGTCATAGTGATGTCATCAGGGTTATCTCAGCTTGAATCAGGGGACAGCAAAAATGGATGGGTGTTTACCTGACAGGGTCTAACAAAAAATATATCAGGCCCTATTACTTTGATTTTGATCTTTTTTTTTTCTTTTTAAAGTTGTCTTTCACAAATTCCCCAACTCTATTGAAAAGCAGTATCATAGGAATAGCCCTGTAACAGACACAATGTGAAGGGCACATTATTGTTATGTAGTGCTAATGTTTTTTGTATGTATTGATACATGTACGAATGGTCACTGTCTACAGAGCAGTTTCCTTAATGCATTATTTCTAGGTTGAGGAAGAGACACCTTATCCATTGTCACTTGTCTAGTTTTATAGCAGTACTTATTCCTAGTAAAGCTTGTTTTTGAGAAAAGAAAATTTGCCTTTTAGCACACGCATTTCTCAGAAAAGGGTTAACAGACTCAAGAGCAGTCTCGCCTCCATCAACTAGGCCCGACCACCATGCAATTCCTCAGTCTGCTGTCTAAAATGACTGTTCAGGACCAGACTGGCTGCTCTATTTTGAATGATCTGAAGCTTCTGCAAATCTTTTTAAGCTGCACTCTACCATATCAAAGGGCAATTCATCAGATGTGATGAGCTAACTACCATACAACTTGCTTTATTGACCTCAGAGATAAAGATATGTGACACCTTTTAATAGCAGAATATAGCTCTGCCCATTTAAGCCATGTGTTTAAATCAGTCAAATAAATTCATTACAAATATGATGAGGAGATATACAAATAAGCCGATGCTACTCTCCACTGTTACAAAAGGGTAGGTCATTAGCAAATATTAAATACAATTGCAGCCCCAAATAACTTCCTTGTGATACTCAAAATTCAATCAGTCTCATATGGAAAAGCTGTCATTAATTTTGCATTAAATTTTATAAATAGCTTCTGATAAACATGACAGCTGCCGGTTGAAGCCATATGCAATATGCTTATTTCTAAGTAAATCACAGTCAGTTAAACCAAATTCTTCAGTAAAATCTAATAACATTGCTCTCACAATCTGACCCTTGTCATTATAGCTCACAGACTCATCAGTTATTTGTGTTAAGGCTGTATAAGTAAAAATGCCCTTTCTCAAATGCATGTTGGAATTCAAAGTAAAATTCACATCACATTAACAGAGAGATAAAAAAAACCCTCATATTTTGAAGCATGCATTTTTTAACAATCCTTTCTAAAGACTCCTTTTTCAATTGTGTTGCAGATTCAATTTTGAATTGATGAAACTGTCATTTTTGTACATCCATCTACACACAATGTGAAAACCTGTTTTTAGACTTTTTTTTTTTTTATTTTATTAAAAAATCAAAACTGTCAACTCTCATTTACAAAAGTATTTTATAACCCATGGCTGAAGCCAGGTCCATCCTCTTTGCTTTAGTAGTTATTGAAATGTGTGTAGAACTTGATTAGATTCCACCTATGGCAAATTAAACTCTACGGACATAGTTTAGAAAGGCAAACGCCTGTGTATATCAGGTCTAACAATTCATGATGCATGTCAGGACGAAAAACAAGGCTAGTAAAATGTTATGTATGTGCAGTCGATTAACAATGATTTCTAAAGCTTTGAGTGTTCCCCAAACTGAGGGCCTTGGTCAGGTAGGTGATCAAGAACCCAACGGTCACTCTAGCAGAGCTTTAGAGGTAATCAACCATCTCCGCAGCACTCCATCAATCAGGCCTTTATGGTAGAGTAGCTAGATGGCTAACCCTGCTTGGAGTTTGCCAAACAGCATTTAAAGGACTCTGATAAGACAGAAATTGAACCCTCTGGGCAGAGCACCAGGCACTGCTCATCACTTGGCTAATACCAACCCCACAGTGAAGATGTGGCAGCATTATGCTACTGTGGCCTTCTCAGCAGCAGGGAGACTGGTCAGACTTGAGGAAAGGATGAATGCAGCCAAATACAGAAAGGTCATTGAAGAAAAACCTGCACCAGGGTGCATGTGACCTGAGACTGTGGTGATGGTTCACCTTTCAGTGCCACACTGACCAGAAGCATTCAGCCAAGACTGATAAGTCTCTGTCTGTCTTTTAGGGGCTCATCCAGAGCCCAGACTTAACCCTATGGAACATCTTTGGACAGACATGATGGAAGCAGTTCACTGATGTTTCCCATCTAGTCTGACGGAGCTTAAGAGGATCTGCCAGGAAGAATGAGATAAACTGCCCAAATCCAGGTTTGCAAAGCTTGTAAAGAGTGAAGCAAGAGGTCTCAAAGCTGAAATTGCTTCTAAAAGGAGTCCTAAAAGTACTGAATTTAGGTTCTGAATGCGTTTTTTAATGAGAGATTTAAGTTTTCGATTTTTAATAAATCTGCAAAAATGTCATTAAATGTGTTCACTTTGTCATTATTGAGTACTGAATGTAGGTTGCTGGCCGAAAATGGCAATTTTTATCCATTGAAACCGACACCACAAAAATTATGTAAAATGTGGGGCTGAATACTTTCTAAAGCTCATGTACATAAACAGCTGCAATGGCAAATTACATATTCTGCCCTTAAAACATTTTTTCTGTCACTACCATGACCTCCAGGATGTCCAGTGAGTTTCAAATGTGAGTTTCCATCAACTACCTGCTGGCTTTACACCACCTCCACCAAAACCCTTGGCATCTTGTCCCATCTTCTAAGTTCATTTTCCGTCCAACAAACATTTTTGTTTTCATTTAATAAACACATAGCCAAAGAAGTGTGGAAGCTTGCACTTTATTGGAAAAAGAACTCAAAAAAAAATATAATCTGCAGGAACAATGCAACAAATATGCTCAGTTAATGGATTAAGGGCCACTTTCATGTTTAGGTCATTTTTCATACCTGCATCCACCAATTTCTGTGATCAGCAGGATTAGTTCTATATACACAAAAGCACCGATCAACAGTGCTCCATTCTCCTGCAAAACTGGACCACACTGGCCATACCCCCACCCCACCCCTCTGTTACCAATCTGACTCAAACCTAAGCACAATGCCACCCAGTGCCCCCACATTGTCAAAAACACCCCGGCACTTACCTATGGAAACATGATCTAAGAATGAAAGGGACCCTGCACATTCAGGTTGGAGAAGGGCAGCCAGGTGCTTTGTTAAATGTAAGAATAAACGGCATGCCAAAAGCATCAAAAGCATAAATGGTGATTCCTTTCCAATGCAATACTTCCTCAATCAGAAAATGTAGTGCTTTTGTTGATGTGAAAAATATTTTCTTGTGAAATTCATTGAAATCAAAACCACAAATTTGCAGATTTGATGGTATTAATCAATTATGTTGATACACTTCCTCAGTGTGACCCCTCGAGCCACAGATAACTGTACAAGGCATCATGCGAGTTCAGAGAATATTTAATCGCCCCAGCAGCAAAATGTGTGCTCTTTAAAGTTTATATTAACTTTCTTTAAAAAATAATCTCAATCACTCAAAATCCAATTCTACAGTCAATCATACCTATGTATAAACCTGCATACCTTCCACATGGAGGAAGTCAGTGGCTAGTTACATTTACATTTCCTTTAATAATGTCATCCTCTCTATACGTAATCATAAATAAATAGAAACAATACACAAGGAATGTCTACTGCAAACAATACATAAAAAAGAAAGAAAAAAAATGTGGTATAAAAGAGGAGTTTGCACTTGTTTTCCTAATCTGAGGATGCTTTAAGAAGTTAATCATGATTGATATTCAAATGAGGTTACTCTCCCAGCCTCAACTGGAAAAAGAGGAACAAAAAAAAAGAGACAATTCAAACAGTGTGTGTGTGACAAATTTTCCTTTTTTTTCATGTACACAAACAGTGATGTCACTAAGCTCTCCCTTGTGGGTGTTGTGTTTCTCTTAGTCCTCTTAGTCCAAGATAAAGTAGGGGCTGATCCATATCCACAAGATTTGAATGGCAGCACACACTCTTCTCATAAGACTTAGAAATGACTAGTTGGACTCAGCGTCCACTGTGATGCTTCTCTGAGATGGCCAGAGCTGCTCTGAGTCACCGTGATTCTATTCAAAGTCTTATTTGGGCCCATCTCAGAGAGAGGTGAGTTCATTAAAAGCAAACTGCAGGTTTGCTTAGATACTTGACTTTGTTGTGAATAATCTTCAGTCGGGAAAGACTCCCCCCACAGGTTACATAAACTGCATCTGGGAATATTAAAAAAACAACAGTGTTAAGTCCTTTTTGTAACACAGAAAGTAGCTGCAGACCTAATAATACATACCAGATCCAGACTTCAATTCTCCATATTCATAAATATATCAGCAAAAAACTCTCCAACAAGGCAAAAATAAAGATGGTGTGTGAAGCTTGTATTACAAAATAAGAGATGAAGTCCTTTTCATAAGATACTTGTCTCACTGGTCATTACAGATATTTTCTAATATCCTCATTATTTTTATTCTGTGACTCCTCAAGTGTTAAAACTCGTCTGTGACCTTATCTAACAAATCAGACCAACGTGTCAATTTCTTTTTGTTTCAGGCAATTAATCATTCTAAATTCTAAATTTGTCGTGTTGCAGGACATATTGAATAGGCATGTTACAACAAATTAACTTGTATATGTCCTGACAATTCAAAATTCATGAATACATGGGACTACAAGTGGGATTCTCAAACTATCGAATCTCAGCATGAGCAAGTCCTGAGCAAATATAGAGTAGACATGTAAACACACAAATCAGCCATTAATAGCCAGTTCTGCTCAAACAAGGTAGAATTAAACATGCAGTTTGTTGACACTAGAGTTGCAGTTAAGCACACACAGAAGACGAACTGTACCTAAAGATGCTCTATAATGGTAAAACACCACAGTGGATTGAAACAAAGGAATCATTATGTGATTGAAGTGTTGACTTTCAGCTTTAATTCGAGGGGTTTAACAAAAATATGATCATAACAGTTTAGGAACTACCACCATTTTTATACATAGTCCCTCATTTTTAAATATAAGGATTATTTTAATACTGGGAAAGAAATCGTTTGCAGTCAATTGACCCCCTTTAGTCTAGAACCCATGGACATCACCAAATGCTGAGTTTGCTCCCTTGAGATGTTCTGCCAGGCCTTTACTGCAGCCTCTGGCAGTTGCTGGTTGTTTGTGGATTTTTTTTGCCCTCAGTTTTATCTTCAGAAAAGTGAAAAGCATGCTCAGTTGTGGTCAGGTGACTGGCTTGGCCATTAAAGAAGATTCCATTTATTTGCCTTGGGAACACTTGTGTTTCTTTCTCAGTATGTTTTGGTTCATTATCCATTTGTACTGTGAAGCACCATCCTGTCAGTTTTGCTGCATTTGGCTGAATCTGAGCAGGTAGTATAGAACTATACACTTCAGAATTCATCCTGCTGCTTCTATCAACTGCACATCATCAATATACACCAATGACCCAGTTCCATTAGCAGCCATACATGCCCATATCATAATACTGCCTCCAACATGTTTGACAGATGATGTGGTGGCTTTGAATCATGAGCCTTTCCTTCTCTATATGCTTCAGTTCCATCATTCTGGTAAAGGTTAATCTTGGTTTCATTCATCCAAAGAATCTTGTTCCAAAATGTTTGCAGGTTTTCTCAAATGTTTTCTGGTGAAGCCTAATCTGGTCTTTCTTTTACAGAGTGTGACCAGTGGTTTTCACATCGTGGTAAACCCTCTGTATTTACATCCATGAAGGTGTCTCTTAATTGTAGACTTTGACAACGACACTCCTACCTTCTCAAGAGTGCTCTTAACATGACTAGATTTTGTGAAGGGTTTTTCTTCACCGAGGAAAGAATTCTGTGATCATCTACTTTAGTTGTCTTCTGTTGTCTTCTAGGCCTTTTGGTGTTGCCGACCTTTTTTTAAGAATGTACCAAGCTGTTGATTTGGCCACTGCTAAGTTAGTCACTGCTAAGATTTCTGCTATCGGTCTTCTGATAGGTTTGTTTTGTTTTTGTTTTTTTAAGCCTAATGAAAATCTATCTCTTCAATCGCATTTGATGGCTTTGTTTCAAATCCATTGCAGTGGTATACAGAGGAAAAATTGTGAAAATTATGTCATTGTCCAAATACCTAAGTACCTAAGTGCAGAAGTTTGCATGGAAACCAGGAGTAACATGTAGTGTAATTATGCTGTGAAACCTATATACACAGATGGGAAAAATGTATTCATTCATTGTCTCATCAAAAGTTGGCCTTTGAATGTAATATCATTTAGTAGCCAATTTTGAAGACTCAGATTTAAGAACTTTGATGCCCACAAATAATCTTTCAACCTGTGAGGAGGAGCACAACTCCATTCTCATGGAAAAATTACCAGCACATTTGGGTACATGCACCTTAATTTAAAGCACAAACCCTTTCACAATGGTCTGGTTTTGATTTAATCTCATAAAATTACATTCACTGGTTCCCCCTAAGATTTTATAACAAACTCACTGAAACCTCTGTGCTAATACAGGGCAGAACAAATGGAAGTGGACCCCAGAGTGGAGGCAACTATCATGTATTATGAAAGACTTGAACACAAACGCTAAAACTGGATCCCATAGGCTGGGTCACTAAACTGGGATTTGGGCGGAACAGTAGTTATAGACATTAGTTACCTGTGCACCTAGATTGGTGCCGAAGGGGTTGGCTGGCCTCATAACAGGCTGGGTATACATCATAGCGGGTTGTGTCATCATCATGGAGCCCACATTGGCAGGCTGATGATAACAAAAAAGAAAACACAGCAGACAATGGATGAATTACATTGTTTGTTGTTTTGTTTTCAGGCAACCAAAAAAACCCACAACAAAACAAAATACAGACATTCACAAAATAAGGTTCTGGGGTTGTTGGCTATGGTATGTGCTGCCTCTTGTTGCCATTTCTATATGGATATAATAAAAATATAATGACAATAAAATAAGAAGCCTCCTTGCATGCTTGCGCAGTCTGGATGTGTGTGTGTATACATGTCATTCTATGGTTGTATGGACATATTTTTGTTGAAACCATCGTTGTGAGGACATTTTGGCCAGTCCTCATAACTTCAAAAGGCTGTTTGAAGGTTATGACTTGGATTTAGAGACCAAGCTAGAATTATGTTAGGATTAAGGTAAGGGTTTGTATTTGAAATTTAGATGAGATGGCTGTGGTTAGGGTAAGGGGGTAGGGAACATGTTGTGTTGTAGAAAAACAATATGTGAGTGTGTGTGTTACAGGAAGTTAGATCCTGCCTAACATTCAGTCCCAGCTGACTTACCATTGCATATGCCATCATGCCTGTGGGTGTGGTTGCAGGGAAGGCTATGACAGACGGCGCCTGAGGTGACACAAAGAACAAGCTGATTCCTTCCTACAGAATCAGGACACCGTTATCAAACTTACTTCCAACTAACAGTTTATTATTAGATCATCAATCCGCATTTAAGTAAAAATTCTATTCAGAATTGCATTGCCATGATGAAGAAAGAATTAATTCAATATCAGTTTTAACTGATGACATATTCAATTCCCACTTTGCCTCTGTTAACTGTCAAAAAGGTACTTACCAGTAAGAATTTCTTCTCTCAAGAAAGCAGTACCCTGATAAAGCTGAACTTGTTTAGACTTGATCAGCTAGCGGATGGTTTTCACTGCTTCATTCAAAACTCAGTGCATTGGCTGCTTGCATAGTTTTGACAGTAAATTGAAAATGCAGCTTGAATGAGAGCCTGAAGGAACGAAGATGGCAAGACACTACAGATTGTGAGAAAATTAACCCAGCATTTAGCCAATACGTTTTTTTTTTGCGTAGGTTTTTTGGAATAATGTTGAGACAGCTGATGTTGTAGATCGCTATTCAGGGCTTCTACAGTGTTCACCAAATTAAATTTTAGATGTTTTAAAATATTTTAATACAGCAAAGGACATTATTTAATAACTATTTCATGGTTAAAGAATGATAAACCAGCAGGCAATAGGAGTGGGCCTACAATTAATATTACATTATTTTATTTTATTACAGTATATCACATTTTGTTAGTACTTTGCAGTCTTATATAAACATAGTTGGTTGTAAATTCATTACTCAATCAATGTCAACTGGAAACCAGACAAATGGATTAGAAATAAAATAATCAACTAATTTAAGTTAATCTAAGATTTTTGCAAAAGTGGACACTTGCACACTATCAGTTAATAAGCATCTCAGCTAATGTAACTTGTAGTAGTGGCAGTGTTTAAAAAAAAAAAGATAAAAAAGGATTGAACTGTATATATCATCTCCTGACTTCCCAAAAGAACATAAAAAACATTATGACTATTGTTACTGTCTACAGCGGACAAGAAAATATTGAAGACCTTTGTATATGAAATGTAAGACTCCTTAATGACTTCTGAGGCCTTTTTTGAGGGAACTGAATTCAAAGCTTTTCAAGATCTGTAGATACCTTAACTATCATTAGATCCATATCATGCTAAAAGGATTGAGCAAAGTTTCATGCTCCTGGTTAACCCCAAAACAGCAAAGTGAAGAAAAAGGAAGAAAAACAGTTTTGGTAATAAAAGTTACCGAAAGATGATTTTAAAACCAGACTTTAGGGGTTTCTGAAGTTTTCAGAACTAGCTTCTTTGTTTGTTTGTTTGTTTGTTTGTTTTTTAAGACAGATAGAAATAATAGAAAGACAAAAGTAGAGTTTGTAGAGTCCTGGAGGTAGAAGTAGGTTACTAGCAAGTGCAGAGTTACTTGTGGAAAGAAAAAAAATTGAAACACTTTCTCTGAGCACCCCATCCTTGTGATAACAGCCCCTGCAGTGATAACAAACCCAGATTTGTCTAATGCCCAGTGCTTTTTTAGGAAGGATACATTTCATTAACAATTCAGTCATAGGCAAGGGAGGCACAAGTGAGTAAGACATGATACTGGTGCCAAAATTGGAACTCTCATCACAGACTATGCTTGTTTCATGGCACAGAGAGATTCCTTCAGAATTCCTCTTTGCTGACAATGTTTGGTTTGTGTCAGGGACACCTCACTAAGTGTTCCTCAGATAGTCAATAATGAGATGATTAGGTTGTGTTTTTTGCATCATGCTAGGAACAATCCTTTAATGAGTGATGGATGTTATGTGCATCTGCTTCTTTGTGGAGTCTTTCTGACTTGCTTCAACAGGGAACACTCTGGCACACT
The DNA here is from genome assembly GCA_016859345.1 of Istiophorus platypterus. Classification (NCBI taxonomy): domain Eukaryota; kingdom Metazoa; phylum Chordata; class Actinopteri; order Istiophoriformes; family Istiophoridae; genus Istiophorus; species Istiophorus platypterus. The sequence continues at coordinate 823,606 of CM029129.1, read as the reverse complement.
TTTGATCATTAACTGCCATTTGTTCACATTATCAATAACCCATGTGTGCTTTCTGCATGATCACGAGCAATGGGACTATAAGAACAGGTTGAATTATTTGATGATTGTTGGAAGCTCTTTCTGAAACTTACCCAAGTCAGAAATAAAAGTGAATACTTGTAACAAGAACACTTAACTCCAAACAACATAGTAAGAGAGACGAGAGGGAAGGTAGAAAGAATGACTGGTTATCGGTGAGATTCCAATCCATAACTTTGTGAGCGGAGAGTTTATTCCTGAGCCTTCTAATTTCTCACTTTAGGAGAGACTGAGTTTGGACTAACAAATCCAAACAGTATACGATCTCCTAATCATAATAATTGGCACATGTATAACAGGTCTTTTTCCAAATTGGTCGATAAAAGGTGTCAGGTTTCTTATGATATTGACTGAGAACAGTGGAGAGCAGTGGAGAGGTAACACAACTGTGTGCACAGTCCTACTTCAGGAGAAATATGTGTCTCAGCTATGACTCCCAAAGATGACAGAGCTTGGCCGCACTGGTAAATGATCATGTGAAGAATATACAGAGAGACATGACTCAATTTGCTGGAAGAAGTTTTGATCTCATCAGTGGCTGTGTATTAGTGGTTTGTTCCTGATTGCAACAATGAAGCCTCCTGAGTATAATGAATCTCTCTTTCAGCTCTGAAAGGGAGGTGATACTAAATACAAATTCTGGATACTCTTGGTAAAATCTAATCCAACAGCCTGTTTGCAACATGGCACACACAGCAATGAGAAATGCAGATGAGCATAGATAAGCATCACAAGGAAGTGTATTTCAGTTTAAAGGTAATATTCTGATTCAGAATTCCTATCTGGTGTGCTTTATCACCTTACTAGGCATTTTTCTGTTTTAACTGTTCCCTAGACTGTTAAATCACAGTGTTAGGGAGTATTTTACTAGTTTAACTTCAATTCCCAGTGACGATCAGTCGCTTGGGTATTTTTGCTCTGCATCCTGCAGTTTGTTCTCTACCAGATTCCTTAGCATCTCCTATCCGTTTTCTAATTCAAGAGAGAATCAAGCCGACCTGTCCCGAAAGATGGACCAGGGCTCTCAGGAGGTTGAGCTGGCCAGGAGCTGGTCCCTCTATCCTGCTGACCACCTAATGTGAGGGGGCTCTTCTAATAATTGTCTGTCCAGAACTTGCCTACCAACAGCGCTTGAAAAGATGTTTCCTGTCCCAGTGTTGCCTTTTCAGAGATGTACAATATATCCACAAGATATACAATATATCCACAATGTCCGGGTTAATTACAAGTTCTTAAAAGTTCAAATTATGGGAAGGTCTAGGTTATGGGTTATTAAGCTTCTGTAGGACAAGGCCCTTTAGGACAGTATGAGATTAAAAATAGTGCTAATTTGATTAACTTGGCTTACTGCCCAGCCCTAACTGAAGCCCCCCTATTCTTGTAGAGGGCTTATGGAGCTATTATATCACTAGTGGATCTACTTTTTCGGTATTTACCGGTTGGGGGATGAAAGCAGAGAGGCACAGATAGGCGATAACTTACCATGGTTGCTGGGTTCCATGTGGTAGATGGCGCTGTCTTGGGTTGCCAGTTTGTTCCACCTGTCAGTTTCTTCTCACCAGGCTGACTCCAGTGTAGATCACTAAAAAGATCGAGTAAAAAAATTAGTAATGATTTTTATTATATCATATCAGGGACATCAAGTTAAATATTATTTGAGTACACTTACTTTTTTGCTGTGCCGTTGCCAATTCCCAGATCTAAAGAGGACAGAAGGACAGTAATGAATACACAGCCATGAAGACAACACACCTAATTTACACAAGGCATCAAATATAAAGATTTTATGCAAATTTCTAAGCAAATTTTACACATAGTTATATTTGTTTATTTCCATGCTACAATTGCATAAATTACACTGTTATACTTCAGTGTTTGGTACAAATTTCAACTCCTCAAATAACTTGCTTATAGTAAAATAACCATATTTATCACATTTTTGTGGTCATGTGCACAAAAAAGGAACTTACTGCCGACGAGATTTGCCAGTGAGGAGTCCAGGTCATTGGAGACCAGTTTGTTGGGCTGTTGGCTGTTCAGGGTCATGCGCTGATTAGGTGAGGATGCCACTGTGGGTTTGAGGATGCCACCTAAAACATCTTAATCAAAAGGGGAGCAAACAAAGGGAAAGGAAGGGGTGGGGAAGGGGGAGGGTAAGAGTGTGGGGAACCCAGAACAGGTGAAGAGACAATACAACAAACAATAACACAGCAACACACAAACACACAGCAATGCACGCACGCACGCACACACACACACACACACACACACACACACACACACACGCACACACACACACACGGTTTTGAGCAGGGATGAGGCAGTAAGCAAGGTCAATAGAGTAAACACACATCGAGACTGTGAGAGAAGAGTGTGTGTTGAGTAAACTCACCCAGTCATGCATATGCCATGCAAAAAGCCAAGACCCCAGGGAGTGTTTAGTCCCAGGACAAGGGAAAAGAGAAAAAATATATTATGAGATCGTGAACAGCCTAGAAACCAGTGAGGGGGAATAAACGAGTGTGTAAGAGATTCAAGGTATTAAATATATTATTTAGAAATATCAATATATTCTCGCTAAATTAATGATATGTTGATAGAAATAATATACACTAATGAGGCAAAGGGTGAAATACTCATTAACCTCAATCACATTCCAGTAATAATGTTTTAATCCAAAAAAAATGCCAGCACACCATGTTAAATGCAATGTAAAGACCTCCAAGGCTGTCAGTTTTGAGCAATCAACTCATTTGTTAGTAATTACACCAATGGCTATTTATATATTTATTTATTTATTTATTTGACTGTTTATTCTGATTTTGAAATATTTCACATAACAGAATAATATTTATAAAACCTTTTATTCCATTCATTTTTGAGACTCTTACGGCCCATTGTGAGTACATCATCACTGAACATTAAATAATCAGAATGTCACTCCCTCTCATTTGAAATGATTTCTACAGCCACAGAAACATACATAACACTATGTGTATGCTAAAAATAAAAATTTTGATGAGACAGTAGAAGCACATGACACGAGTAGATAATCGAACATAAATACTTTATGTGCTCTGTAGTATATTTCAGAAAGGACTACCAGCCAACTTTGTCACAGTTTTATAATTACAAAGTGCAATGCAGTAAAAATTGTATCAACCAAAGTTTCCACTTTGTTCTGAGCCCCATAATGAAGGAGGGAGGGGAAGTCATGTCAAATCTACTTGATCAATGAAAAATTTCCACTAGAGTGTGGGGGTTACCTTTGCTTTTTGAAAACCTGAATTGATTTTTGTGTCAGTGGTTAATAGTTTCCCTATTTGTTAGTCCATATGAGAAAAGGCTAATGAAGAGCCACTAGCACCAATAAGTGTGTGAGTTCCTAGAAAGATTAGGTTTTTGCCATACTAAGGAAAGCCACTTTGATAATCTGATGAGGCATGAGAGTTTGGTTTGGGATATGCTCAGAGCAATCACAGTCCTCATAAACCACCAACAAAAACAAAAAACTCAAAGACCAGCACTTCAATTTTCCATAGGCCAAACAGGACGCAATCTGCAATCTATCCTCAAAACCTTCAGAAGGCACTTGAAGAAGATGAGGCCTGCTGGTTCTCAAAGGGAAAGGGGTAGAAAAAAAAATCATTGAGCATTTGAGTATTTACCTGTAGAATCCAAGTTGTTGGCATTGGTATTGTTGCCAAACACTGAGTCAAAGTCAACGTTAAGGCCTCGGGAGTTCTGTGGCTGCTGTTGCGTTGGAGAAGCTGTAAACCCTGGTGAAGCAAAAAGAAAACTAATTGTCAGGATCCAGATGTCAACATCACAATGTTCCTCAAAAGTTTCCCCAAAGACAAACACAAGCAGGTAGATAAAACACATAATATACTAGGAGGATTCTTTGTTTTTAGAACCATTGAATGCTTATAACCACTTGCTTTTCAGTATTTGACAATGGTATTTGGAAAAACAAAAACAAAAAAACAAAAACAAAACACCACCACTTAACTCACCTGCAACTGTACTTTAAAAACGATTATGTTGTTTTGTATTTAGTGTAAAAGTAATCAGCCATGTTATACATTCAATTCATTAATTTTACTTTATGCCTAAGCATGCCATTACACCTACAGTAATGAAAATCAGCCAACCCTTAGCTTTAGGGCAACATTGCACTTTTATAAAGAATGCTCACTTGCCCTTGGAGATATAAGAGTATGCAATTTTAAACTTTCCAGTCAAATGTGCCATAAAATGCTACCATAAGGCAACCATCCTGACTACTGTTGTACATTCATGTTAATAAGTTGCAGAATACTTTTGCTATGACCAAAGGTTAACATTTAGCACCATAAAAACAGTAATCCCTGCCTTTCAGGGAAAATTTTCATCACTCAAGGGTAACAAACACTTGTATGATATACCACATATCAAAGCACCCATGACTATTGTTTCTATGTAAGGTAACGCAACAGTGGTCTTGTGACAGGTCGATGTGTCAACATACTGTCCTTCCAAGCATCCACTCTCACAAAAGCTCAACAAAGGCAGTAGTTTGCTATTTGTATCAGCATGTCCTGGCTACTGTAGCTTAATACTTCTATATAAAACAGATGACCAATGACACAAAGCTATATGACTGTGTTCCTTTTTACAGTTAGATAACAATTAATGATATTTGAGGATAGTGGAGGGCTTAGATTCTTGTGCCCAGATTCCCTCCCCTTGCCTTGTATATTTTTTCCCTGATGAATAACTACCACGTACTCTAGTTTATTTTATTTTACTCTGTTTTTACCATTTCTCATATGACAAAAACTTTTCTTTTTTTATAGTGTGTGGCTTCATGGTATACTGAGGCTACTGTAAGCTGAGGGAAACTTGTCTCTGGCTTCTTTGACGCATTATTATAGGTATATTTGTTGAGGGTAATTGGGTCTAGGAAACACTTTTTGAACAATTAATCGATTAATAAGCCAAACAATCAATAACTCTTTTAATAATTTATTCTTCATCATTTTCTAGCAAAAATTCTTTGGTTAAAACTAAGAATTTGTTGCTTTACTTCTTTTAAATATGATAGTAAATTTAATATTTTTGTGTTTTTGACTGTTGGTCTGGAATTTGAAGACATCATATTGGACTTTTTTGACATTGGCATTTCCTGAAATTTAGAACATATGAACATATACAGTAATTTATAACAGCTGAATTCCAAATAGAGCTGTTCTCATTTGCATGTTTTTGTTTATATTGTCAGATTTTTGTTTGGTGACAAAAATCACCAGACACATAAGTCAGACAACAGCTGTGCTGTGATTTTTGCCTATATTTACCTGTAAAAGGATTAATCAGAAAGAAAGGTAGAAGCTCATTCACTTCTGTGTCAGCAGCTGTGCAGTCAACTGAATGTATGAGATGAATTGATTGAGACGTACAGAGAGGTGCATCTGCATCTTGCGCTCACAGGGCACCACTGAATATACCCTTCTTTGGAAAGTAGCTACGGTTTGTCTAAAAAGTCACTAAACTTGTCACTAGGTGCTTTTGTGAAGAAAAGTTGCTAAAAGGGTGCGAAAAGTCAGTAAATATGATGACAAAGGCTCTAAGTTGCCAACACTGCCTGTAAGTCAGTCAGTCAGTTAGTTAAGGGTTTTTTGTGTTTATATATCAAAAATATTGAGATGGGTAATCTACCAATTGATTAGTAATCAAAATAATCATTACCTGCAGCCCTGGAGAAGATATTGCCAAAATCCAACATTTCCCATCTGTATTATAGACAGCTCACTTCTTCATTTCTTGATCAATCTTAACTGTATTTATGATGTAAAAACCATGATGTCCCTGTGAACATCTCCCTCTAAGAACTATACAACACAAAACATCCAGAGTCTGCTACATCATTTGTATTAGGTTGGAATTCTGGGAAGGACTGGCAACACCTTGATCAATCTGGGTGCACCTACCTCTGAATAGACCAGCTACAGCAGGGGGCTCAGATTGGAAGTGGGTGGTGTAAGGGCTTTGCCCACAGAAGGACTCTGACACACAGTAACAACAGCATACAAGCAACAGCAGAGAGGTAAAGAACCAGACAGATAGAGAAGAGGGAGGAAGAGGGTAGAAAATTATGTAGTTGTGACAACAGAAAAAAAAGCACAGGAATTGCAGGATAAAAACAGAAGTGGCAATGATTACATGGATAGACTAAATAGAGGGCAAAATTAAGGGTCGAGCACAACCAGTGGCTAAGCACAAAATAATGTGGGCTTGTAGGAAGCAGGGAGGATGAAAGCATGTTCAGGTGGAATGTGCTATGCAATGATCTGATTTCACACCATGTCAATACAGCTCCACTCATGACAGTTCACAAATGTTAAACATATCATTACTCGATTGTCAGCAATCTAGTAGCCAGACAGTTGTTCACCATAGGTACCTTTGACAAATGTCTATCTGCACAGCAGTATCAAGATCAGATGCCAGGGAAGAGCCCGAGTCAAAAAAGATAGTGTACTGATCTGGAGAAAAAAAAATAATGCTGCTGATAAAGATGAACATTTATGCAAAAAGTTTTGGCCTTTGAAATACAAACAGAGAGATGGAAAGTACATAGAAGATTATACAGTCTAAACTAAACAGTGTTAAGAGGTATAAGTAAACATTAGGAACTTGGCCTGATTATGGAATCAAACAAAAAACTTGAGTTGGGCAGCATGCCAGATCTTTGATGAATGTGAGAAAAGTGTCAAGCTTTCTGACCAGTGACTCTAAACAACTTCAGACATTTCCTCCATTTCTTTCTTTACTAATCTGAATTACATCTCTACATAATCATAAATACCCTTTTAAAATTACACAATTTAATCATCTTGAGTAAATTATCAACCAGGATGATTTTACAGTATCAATACAACACATTAACATGTACGACCATGGAATGAAATCTAGACTGTAAAAGAAATGAGAAGATGCAGCAAAACAATCCCTCCACACACTTCATGGCTAGATGTTCTAGACGACAGACTGCTAGCATCTGAGGACACTATGGATGTGTGGACAGCATCAACAACAGGTAGTGTGCGGAAAGGGTTTGAGTTTAGCATGAATTCCTCCAGAACTTCTCCAGCATAGATGAAAGGATCTGAGTGGGAAGAGGAAAAATGAAGAGAGATTATGATAGAGAGGAAGATGAGAAAAGTTAAACCAGAATTAAAAAAAAGAAAAAAGAAAAAAGATGACAAGATGGCATGCAAAGAAAATTGCCAGAGATGCACAAGAGGAGGTTTAAAACAGTGTTAAGAGGTATAAGTAAACATTAGGAACTTGGCCTGATTATGGAATCAAACAAAAAACTTGAGTTGGGCAGCATGCCAGATCTTTGATGAATGTGAGAAAAGTGTCAAGCTTTCTGACCAGTGACTCTAAACAACTTCAGACATTTCCTCCATTTCTTTCTTTACTAATCTGAATTACATCTCTACATAATCATAAATACCCTTTTAAAATTACACAATTTAATCATCTTGAGTAAATTATCAACCAGGATGATTTTACAGTATCAATACAACACATTAACATGTACGACCATGGAATGAAATCTAGACTGTAAAAGAAATGAGAAGATGCAGCAAAACAATCCCTCCACACACTTCATGGCTAGATGTTCTAGACGACAGACTGCTAGCATCTGAGGACACTATGGATGTGTGGACAGCATCAACAACAGGTAGTGTGCGGAAAGGGTTTGAGTTTAGCATGAATTCCTCCAGAACTTCTCCAGCATAGATGAAAGGATCTGAGTGGGAAGAGGAAAAATGAAGAGAGATTATGATAGAGAGGAAGATGAGAAAAGTTAAACCAGAATTAAAAAAAAGAAAAAAGAAAAAAGATGACAAGATGGCATGCAAAGAAAATTGCCAGAGATGCACAAGAGGAGGTTTAAAACAGTGTTAAAGATACAGCAACCAAATTTCAGGTCTGACAATCTGCTTTATCAAGAAGGGTCTAACAAAGTCCACAGGTTAAGGGTTTTCATCAGAATGATCAGGGTCAGGCACAGGAGCTGATATCTACAGACATCTGAGCATACAATAAAACTGCTGTGTGTGGTTGCGTAACATGTTTTGTGAAAAAATACAGTAAGTGCAAACATGGACAAAGCAAGCATATATGGTAACACTTACAGACAGGGTAATGATGTAGCACTTTAAAGCCCATTTGAAAACAAGCTATTAATTTTATACTTATTCCCTTTGTCTATATTCAATTTTTTTGTTTTTTTGTCAGTCCTGAATTAATAAGAAAATCTCAAATCTTATTTTGGATTATTTTTACATTACATTTCTGACCAACACTATTATTGTGTGAATGTATGTGAAATGGAATAATTAACATACCTTTTGATATGAAACTGAACTGATAAACCACCAGAATTATAAAGAGAGAGGTTGCAGTTACAACTAGGCACTATGTTCAGGCTGCACCAAAATCAGGATTTTCATAGTCAACTAAATGTTGACTATGGCAGTTCCAACCAATGCATCAGCTCTGGGCCGTTGGGGGTATCTTAGGTATATTAATTATTCAGGTGCTTGTTGCTTGTTGATTCACATGGTACTGTCTTGTACATGACACATGTTTAACCTAAAAATTCATGTTTAAATGCCTTTATGTGGGATGTGAATAATAAGATTTTCACACAGTCAAAAAAAGTAAAAGTTAGTGTTTTATTCAGTTATAAAATTCTACTGCACCATGGAGTTCCTTTCCTGTCTGGCCGCTGACAGCTCTGTCAGCAAGACACTGGAGCTGAGAGTACTGGAGCAGCCAACGGCAATGCACAAGTCACACTGTCCTCAATTTCCATCACCGTTTCTCTTTGCATCATGGTTATTTTTTTTAATTTTAAGACAAGACTCAGTTCATAAAGTTTACGGCTTGTCACACTGCTGTCCCTGCACTGGTCTATGTACAGTGAGGCAGCTTTAAAAAAAAAAAAAAATTGCAGGGAATGAACTCAATGTGAGTCGATTCTAGGTTGTCTCAACTGATGCACCAACTCATGGACTCTTATACAATAGCTTTACACTATGCAAATCAATATTGTACTAGTAATAGTTTCCCATACAAATCTCGAAAAAGCTTGGTCTTCTTCTTCTTTTTCTTTCGGCTTTTCCCTTTAGGGGTCGCCACAGCGAATCAGTGTCCTCCATCTAACCCTGTCTTCTGCGTCCTCTTCTCTCACACCAACTACCTTCATGTCCACTTTCACTACATCCATAAACCTCCTCTTTGGTCTTCCTCTAGGCCTCCTTCCTTCTACCAATATATTCACTATCTCTTCTCAGGACATGTCCAAACCATCTCAGTCTGGCCTCTCTGACTTTATCTCCAAAACCTCTAACATGTGCTGTCCCTCTGATGTACTCATTCCTGATCCTATCCATCCTGGTCACTCCCAGAGAGAACCTCAGCATCTTCATCTCTGCTACCTCCAGCTCTGCCTCCTGTCTTTTCCTCAGTGGCACTGTCTCTAGACCAAACAGCATCGCTGGTCTTACCACAGTTTTGTACACCTTTCCTTTCATTTTAGCTGAAACTCTTCTATCACACATCACACCTGACACTTTTCTCCACCCGTTCCAGCCTGCCTGCACACGCTTCTTCACCTCTTTTCCACACACTCCATTGCCCTGGACTGTTGACCCTAAGTACTTAAAATCCTCCACCTTCTTTATCTCTTCTCCCTGTAACCTCACTCTTCCACTTGGGTCCCTCCCGTTCACACACATGTACTCTGCCTTGCTGTGGCTAACCTTCATTCCTCTCCTTTCCAGGGCATATCTCCACCTCTCAAGCTTCTCCTCCACCTGTTCCCTGCTCTCACTACATATCACAATGTCATCTGCAAACATCATAGTCCATGGAGATTCCTGTCTAACCTCGTCTGTCAGTCTGTCCATCACCATAGCAAACAAGAAGGGGCTTAGAGCTGATCCCTGATGCAGTCCCACCTCTACCTTGAACTCCTCTGTCACACCTACAGCACACCTAACCACTGTCTTACAGTCCACATACATGTCCTGCACCACTCTAACATACTTCTCTGTCACTCCAGACTTCCTCATACAGTACCACAGTTCCTCTCTGGGCACCCTGTCATACGCTTTCTCCAGATCTAGTCGAAAAAGCTTGGTCATATACTTAAAATGTGAAGGGACATGATACACTAGAAAGTAAAATATTCGCAAGGTACTCATATGTCTTCAAGTTAAATGTGCAAATTTTTTATCTTTAATATTCAAATACAAATCTGGCATCCAAAAGTAGGAATGTCGTCTTTTCTGCTTGTTCTAATGTTAGCAAATGGAATGGTTCAATATACAAAAAAGCTCACTCACATATGATCCAAAAATATAATTCTGAGGCATGATTTCGTAATTGAATTACTTATTGAGCCTGATGTGTGTGTGTGTGTGTGTGTGTGTATATATATATATATATATATATATATATATATATATATATATATATATATACATATACACACACACACACACACACACACACACACACACACACACACACACACACACACACACACACACACACACACACACACAAAGTTTTCAACCTCTTGGATTTCAATCAGCTCTCTGCAAAGATTTTCATTTCATTTTGTTTATGAATTTGGAAGCAGTGTGGGTGGAAGTGTTGCCAAGTACAATGAAGCTCTGACCTCCCCATGTGTTGGCGGTTGAAAGAGGCAGCGGCTGATGGAAAGCTGGCTGCAGGTCTAGAAGGTCATTGCCTGCCTTGGACGTGCTAGAGGGAAAAAAGCATCAAAATAAGGGTATGGATGACAAATCAGTCACTAACTGATAAAAGATTAGGAACTTCATTCAGAAGGTTACTATCAGAAGGGGAAAAAAATGCAATTGTCTTAAGCATGGCAAGGTGATCTAAAAAAATTTTTCACTTTCATTTCTTGGTGCAAATTCTGTGTGAAAGCTGTTGACA